>QXVZ01012748.1:0-11579 GCA_008931825.1 Phallusia fumigata | reverse complement strand
AAATCCGGGAAACCAATGCGAGGACGCAAACGACCAAGTTAAATCCTTAACAGATGATTTTAAATCCTTAACAGAAGGGCCATGCCCTACCATTTCAAGCTAAACGAGATTATCATGGTTATGACGACGTTTGACGTCACACAAATTCCCGGGCTCATGCAGAGGCGCACCATCAAGCGACGAATACTTAAGTTGTTGGTGTCTAAGAAATTTCGCAATCTGAGTCATTAGGCAAAGTACGAGCGCTAAGAATCCGACTTAAGACAGCAATAAAATCATTGAGGATACCAGTAGCATAAGGTAGATCTGATTAAAAAAAGTCATTGACGTGCCTCTGTAGTCGTCGCAGCCAGCGCTCGAGCTTGGGTAATGGAAAAGTTAAAAGCCATATTTGCAAAGCGGAAAGCGAACAAGCCACCTATGAGCGAGCGTGAACTGACATGTTTTAAGCAGGAGTTCGTGTAAATGCTGTTTGTCTAATCCAAAGCCCCAGGTATGCACAGAAAACGCTGGCGTTGGCTGCAAATATGGTTACGCATTAGAAAACGGAGCAAGCTGCATTGTTTAACGTTTCAAACCGAAGCTCTATTTCAATGCCAAGGGCAAAAACAAGCAATGAGACTGTAACAGAAACTCAAAAGTCCAGAAAGTTTTTTTTAATGATACTTGTATTCAAGGATAGGAAGCGGTATGCTACGTATTGAGTTGCGCATACTACGTACCTCGTTACGAAGGGCGTACCGTACCGCCGTGTCGTACAGTGCTGTTATCCATTGTCACGGATAGGAAACGGTACAAATTGAATTGTACTTGACATGTACCTTGAAAGTTGCGACGGGCGTACCGTCCCTTTTGATGTTTTTTGCTACGTACCGTAATGCCAACCTTGCTTGTATTTGCATCCTATGTCGCGGGTTTTTCTGTCAAAGTTGCTAACAGGGTTATTACCCCAAACAAAGTCGTAACAGCTAAGGTGACAAACAACCTTGCCCGTATTTGTTTTATTCAGGTCACTCTTTAACGATTTCACACAGCAAAGAAATCTTGTTTAAATTACGGTCTGGGTATAATCACTACGATGCAAAAGGCACTAAACGCAGTATCTTGCATAGTTACGTACTAACCAATTAACTAAAACGGGTTATTAGCAAAACTCCACTACCTACCTTTCACGACTACGGGACTTATTTACTTTTTGTGCGAGGGAACAAGAAATGATTATGACACCACAACATATCCCTGGCAGTGTAGGCGTTTGATTTAGTGTAATTCTAAAACATCATCAAAATGTGAAGCATAGTTTGTAAGCCATGCGCGATCTGCACAGAAAACAGAAACAGATTTTAAATAGAATCTTTTTTAAGTCTATAGGCAATTGTTAAGAACACGTATTGATCTGCCTTTGTTAAGCTAATCAAACACAAATGACACAAAAGAAATCTCAAACATAACGGATGATTCACAACAAGTTTTAGTTGTATGGTGCAACAATGTAATTTGGACCGAAGCCGTCATGGTTGTAGTAATTATGCTGTCATGGTTATGGCATATAACGAACATTTAACATCTTTATGCCCAGAATATAGTATTTGGTCCGCTCTGCGGACGAGCCTATTTTGAAAATACACGTTTGTTTTTTGTTCTTAATTAGTTCCCGTTCAGCGCGTACCGTTGAAATTTGAAACACTGACGAAACAAATTTTAAAGTCAATTGCTCACCCTTATTTACACACTGATCTGAACCGGCCTTACATAGATGGGTAAAACAAGATCGCGAACACACCAAGGCAAATACTTGATTGGTAAAACGACCGGAAAGTAACAGTGTATAGATTGCTGTGAACGCCGGCACAGTGAAGGGTTTCTCTCGTAGGTGGTGTCACACAACGACGCACAAGATTACAAACAACGAAAAAAGTACGGCCAACACACAGAAAAACACGATAGGCATTTAAAGTGCAATACGGTTTAACTATGGCCATGATGGTGGGACTACCGTCTTTTTTTAAAATACCTTCAATGAGGAAGAATTAAAAATTCCTGGTTATTTACCCTGGTACAGAGGTTTGTGTTCTACAAGCAAGCACAAACAAAATTCACACGCCATTTTGAAAGTGACGTAACAACGACATCACTGTATTTCCGGGTCCGCCAGGAGCGGCCTGGTCTCGTCGGGCTCGACAGGAAGTATGCTTGCTGGCGCCACCTTGTGAAACTTGTAACGCACGTACCGTTGAAGAAGCTTGAGGAAAAACTAAAACAAGATCATGACAAATTACGGTGTGTGGCTAATTTTGTTTACTGCGTTCCTGTGGTAATTTTACGGTGATGTTTACAGGACATGGAACAGACTCTGCAGTGATTCAGCGAAACCACATACACTGAACAGCAATGGTTCGGCAAATTTGAATGACATTGCAAAGACACCTTATGATCATCATTTAGAATACCAGGCCTCAAAAAACTTTACACATATACCAGGGATTCCCACACTTTTTAGTCGCCGACCGCTTTTGATTTATTTTCCCCGACGCCACCGCGTTTGACAGCGATGATCGGTTCAAAAAATGCTGTATTTTTCTATCGTCAGTGTAATCTAATTTATTCAGTATTCAGCATGTAGTCTAAACTACGCCCAACTGCACAATTTAATGACTAGCATCTGGCGCACCTCAGCACAGTAAACCCCGCTAATATGACGAAACAAACGAAAAATATTTCGCTGCGTAACAAGCATGAGGCGTACATTTCTCGCTGTCCGCTTCTTTCACGAGATTATCTGCAGTTAAACTTTGATTTTTTCCATTTGTTTTGGCATTTCCGTGTCAAAAGTCCGAGCACAATTTGAGTAAATGTAACAGTAAATGTGTAAATTACCCAGTTTTGTAAGCACTGATATATGCAAACATTTTATGCACACTTTTTTACAACTTCTTACCAGAACAATACATAAGATTGCCAATACTCCAGCAGAGTCAGGAAAACCCAACTTTTCGACCATAACTCCGCCAAGTGTCGGTCCAGTTATGTCGCCTACAGAAAAGCCGACATTCCATAAACCGGATACTAGGCCGTACTGAGCGAGCACCGTCTCTTGGAGATTTAGCTCACTAGAAAAGTAAAGAAAGGGCATTTATCGAATCAAACAATCTAAAGCATACCTAAGCATTGTACTGATTGACTCTCAGCGGCTTATTTAAGTTATTTAGAATTACAAAATAAACGTAGTTGACGGAATAAATGATATTTTTTGTACGGCAAATTTTCTTTAACTGCTTAACCATGACATATACACTAACCAACCGGTCAAAACTAAGCTATTTATTGTTTTTTCAAAAAAAACAAATTTGGTGCAGAAGCGTTTTGGCCCGGCCCTTCACAATATTGTCTGTTTTTTACTTGGCCCCTTAAAGGCACAGACAAACGGACATACCTTGCGGCAAGCAACATATCATTGAATGTTGGCATCAGTGTAGCGCCCACGAAACATCCGTTAATAGCTCCTGCGAGGTACAGTAGCCAAAGTTGTTGATGAGCCCAACCGAACAATTGTTTAACAATGGAAACAGGCCCGACGAAGGTTAAGCCTATNTTTGGTGCAGAAGCGTTTTGGCCCGGCCCTTCACAATATTGTCTGTTTTTTACTTGGCCCCTTAAAGGCACAGACAAACGGACATACCTTGCGGCAAGCAACATATCATTGAATGTTGGCATCAGTGTAGCGCCCACGAAACATCCGTTAATAGCTCCTGCGAGGTACAGTAGCCAAAGCTGCTGATGAGCCCAACCGAACAATTGTTTAACAATGGAAACAGGCCCGACGAAGGTTAAGCCTATCGCAACTCCGATGAAGCCAACTTCCATTAAACACGAGTTGCGCCTGCAAATAGGTAAACTGGTTTTAAGAATGGTGTACAGTCAGCAATTAAAGTTCACAAAAATTTGTCTCTAAGTGGGTACCGAGAACCGTGGATTTTTGGTGATATGTTTTGGCACAGTTGTTAACTGCGAAACTCAATATAACGTAAAAACGTCTTTTAAACAAGTTTGCAATGCGCTGTTTTCACAATAAAAAAACCTTTTTCAAAACCGTGACAAGGGTTACATTACCTTCAACCCAGTGTCAAAATTAGACCGTTAAGTGCGACTCAAGTAGCCAACAGCACCGGACAAAAACTGGTATGCGGTTTATCTGATCTTTGGCCTTAAATTACTTTGGATATCATTTACATGATGCCTGTATCCAAACAGCACTCACCATCGGTCTGCAAAGTAGCCCCACATGGGGGAAAGTCCCGCGTAGCATACGCTGCTCACCAAAAATACGGTTCCCACTTTTATCGGCGACATGTCGAACTGTAGGCAAAACACAAACAGTTGTTACTTTTTTGCATTGAGACAATGAGATCATTATTGAAATTAACTGTNAATACGGTTCCCACTTTTATCGGCGACATGTCGAACTGTAGGCAAAACACAAACAGTTGTTACTTTTTTGCATTGAGACAATGAGATCATTATTGAAATTAACTGTTAAACGATTAATATGCACCAACGGGCAAGTAACATACAGCCGAGAACACCACGCTATAAGAAAAACAAGATTAGGGCTTTACTTTTTTGTTTCTAGTCACGTTGCATAAAAATAAACTTAGGCAGAAAATCTGGGTTTGGAGATGGAAAATTAACACCGCGGCTACGCCACATAGTCGGTGGGCTGTAATTGTATTTGACCATTATCGTGGTAATACAAAACAAAATATTGGGGCGCGGTAGTAGCACCAAAACTCAAAAGGTACAAACAACCCTATACAAGCTATGCATTAAAATCGACGTTGTAGCCACACTGAAACCCACTATCTTGTTTGTTAAGTAAAATTATCAAGCGCAATAAAAACACGTAAAGTTTCACATGTCAAAACTGCAAATTTTGCAAAATCGAAGCAAGTGCTGCCTACATTCGTGCAGCGTTGCAAAAAGCAGGATGTTGGTGATTACGAGGCCAGAAGGTTAATCATTATTGGGTGACAGTGGACATCATTCGGTGCACGCTACTTGCACTGCTGCATATGAGTGCAATAAACGCATACGTCTGCATTTCGTGCGGTGGCAGTTTGTTTGCAAAACTGTTTTACGGTCAAAAAACATGACTTACATGAGCTGAGCAGTCAGCACACAATGGGCTTTGATTGCTAGTATGAATGTAAAACGTATGTAACGATCCGACTGGCAATATCTACGCAACAGCACTGCGGTTTGCCTCTTTCCTTTTGGCACAATTTTGTTGATAACATTCTGTCAAAGATATCCTCGTCGGAAAAGTTTAAGTTTACCGAATTTCGTTGTGGCATTTCAATTGATTTGATTTTAAGTGTCAAACGTGATAGTTCAACCTTGATCCGCCAATTCCTTTAACTTTTCGCGCTACACGTTTTAGCGATTTTTTCTCCAAGCGAAATAAACTCTACTGCGTGATCTTACACATTGCAATCCAAATCAGCGCTTTGTTGATAAAGTAACCAAACGCGGACAAGACAATGTGCATCTTAGGGTATAGTATTCATAGGATTACATTACGACGGACTTTCACAACGGCAAACGCGCGCAAGACCCATATAAGGCTGAAAAGCCAAAAAGTGTTCACGTAGAGAACAAAGGATCAACCCAAAACAAGACAAATATGTCGAAAACAACATGAAAAAATAAGCCTGACATGCACAAAACAAAGGATCGTTCAAAGAATCAAAAGTGTTACTTACCTCCAAAGTAAGGAACTCTGAAAGTGTAGCGGTGATGAAACTGTTTATAGTGAACACAGCCACGATTGCGGCAAAGGAAATCAATGCATTAGGATGGGTTAGAAGTCGTCCAGGCCATGTCGACGCCATTTGGTTCTCAACTGCATGGTAATAGACAAAAAATAGGGGTAAGAGTTTGTACGAAACTGTATTTTGTGTATATTGGATGTCCTCATGTATTTTTATCACTTTTTAAAAGTGTGTACTGTACAATCGCTTGTTATTACTCTACACAAAAAATCATTACAGATTGATCTGCATATGGGCAGTGAAGATTGTCCATCTATAGTTAACTATTAAAACACTGCACAAAAACCCCACTAAAAAGGGATGATACTGTGGACATAAATGGCAATTACAAGCTAGCCTTTAATCGACTATATGATTGTTTTGGGTGAATTTCATTGCTTCGTAATTCTGCATACAAAACAACAAAGGTTTATACTTACTTGGCACATGAGGTAATACCACCCAGCACATGCTAAGAAGTAAAACTTGAATGGACCCAAGTACCATAAATGGTGTAACATAACCACCGGCCTGAAAAAACAATTCAGTGGTAAATTTAAATCTTCAAAGCAGCAGCAGCCAATGTCCATGTTACTAAGGACAATAAATGTTAGTGTTTAGCAAAAAAGGGTTTAAGCTAAGAATCAAATATAAACATTGATTGTTGTACTGTATGGCCACAGTGGTAGGAGACTGTGAGCCTTTCTGAGCTTTGGTGAGTCAAAAGGAAGCTGTACTTTTTGTTAAAACAAGTTTGACCTGGTTCATNCAAAAAATAGGGGTAAGAGTTTGTACGAAACTGTATTTTGTGTATAATGGATGTCCTCATGCATTTTTATCACTTTATAAAAGTGTGTACTGTACAATTGCTTGTTATTATTCTACACACAAAATCATTACAGATTGATCGGCATATGGGCACTGAAGATTGTCCGTCTATAGTTTACTATTAAAACACTGCACAAAAACCCCACTAAAAAGGGATGATACTGTAAAAATAACTGGCAATGGGACAGATACAAGCCTTTAATCGACTAAACGATTGTTTTGGCTGAACTTCATTGCTTCGTAATTCTGCATAAAAAACAACAAGTGTTTATACTTACTTGGCACATGAGGTAATACCACCCAGCACATGCTAAGAAGTAAAACTTGAATGGACCCAAGTACCATAAATGGTGTAACATACCCACCGGCCTGAAAATACAATTCAATGGTAAATTTAATCTTGAAAGCAGCAGCAGCCAATGTTTAGTGTACTAAGGACAATAAATGTTAGTGTTTAGCAAAAAAGGGTTTAAGCTAAAAATCAAATGTAAACATTGATTGTTGTACTGTATGGCCACAGTGGTAGGAGACCGTGAGCCTTTCTGATCTTTTGGTGTGTCAAAAGGAAGTTGTATTTTTTGTTAAAACAAGTTTGACCTGGTTCATGCAACTGTTTGAAGGTTTGCCCTACTGGACTTTCCAAGAGCAAATAACTAAGATTTTTTTACACAGCACAGAAATAAAAGTACACTAGTTTGAACAGAAATGAACAAAACAAACATGTTAAAAGAGCAGCACGTTATTGTTTAATCACTTCCATCTGTGTGTGAAACATGACTAAGTTTGTTACTCTAGCTAATATATGTTGTGTAAGGTTTTGCGTGGGCAAAATGTACCACAACTGCACCACAAAAATGTCTGCAGTTCTTGAAACCAACAGCAAAGCCCAGTGTTTAAAAAGTCCTTTTAGGGTTTATTTTACTGCATATAGTCAAGTATTTTATCATAAAAAAGGTTTTATGTGGCTATATGTTATATTAAACTTGTCGTTTGTCATGGTTGATTAGTTAAAACTGGTTTAAACACTCACTAAAGTCACATAAGAGATGGTGAGAAACTCTTTAATGTTTTCAATTTTGGGTTGTTCAAAATATGCCATGAAATTGTAACATGGACTGTGATATGTTATTGTTTCTACTTTAGCTTTATCAATTGATGTGATTTAGGCGATGTCTTTGTTTGGTTAAACAACTGTTGGTGTTGATTTTACTGCCAGCTGCCCTGGCCTATTAGACAAATGTTAATATGACCTTAATAACCTACTGTTGACAGCACAGATTACTAATTAGGGCGACAAAGGCTAGGGTGATACAACACAGGACCACTAGATAACATGACTGTAAAAATGTGTAAAGTAACGTAAAACCGGAGGTAACACTTACTTCATACAAAGCACCACCAACGAGGGGTCCAAGCATTGCCCCAACACCTACAAGTGCTTCGGACAGGCTAAGAACCGTTATTGCACGTTCATTAAACTCTTGGAATACGATTGCAAACATTGCAGTAAAAGCGGTGTTGCTCCCAAAGCCCATAAGACTTCGGCTAGCAATACTAAGCACAAAAAATGAGGTATAATCGCATTGATCAAGAAACCTAAAAAGAAACAAAAAACAATTTAACCAGGTTATATCCTTTGTTAAACTAAAATTTTTACTTAATTCTGTTGGAACGCAGAGTATTTACCAGAACTAAAGCCCTATCATTTCAGTTTTGTTGCCAACAAAAACGAGATTTTGTGGTCTGACAACTTTTACTTACCCGAAACAAAATAAAGCACCAGCATTCCAAAACATACCAGCAATGACGCAAAACTTGGCACCAACTCGAACAAGCTACAATAAATGTAAAATCTTTTTAATAGTAGGAAGCCTACTAGAAAAATACAGCATACAGCATAATGGATGTTACACAACAAAGTTAGCTCTTAAAAAATTTAGGCACCAGTCACAAACTTACCACAACGCCAATCACTAATGACGCTATTATACCAAAAATAGAATACGAAGAAAATATGATTCCCACTTGGGTCGGACTCAATCCTTTGTTGGCAGCCTAAAGATACATATTATACCATATTATGTTCGATTACAAGCAGGTTAACTAGCAAAACAATATTAACGAATTTAGCCAAATTCTATATTACTTACCACAACTGGGTAAAACGGAGCAATGGCAGAGTAGCCCATGATATCATTTAGGGACAAGAGCACCAGGGAAAGAAACACTTTGAACTGCCGTTTAGTGTAACCAAAATACAGTTTTTCCGCTGGTTCTGCGCCTGTTTCACTGACCTGGCAAAGCATATTAAAAGTTAGCAATTGTTGAATTTTTTTGTTCTTTAATTATATTTCGAAAGTTTAATAAAATTTTCAGCTTTAAGAGAATTATGTACCTCACTAATGTGGTCCGCATTTCCATTTGCTTGCTGCAAATATTTGACTCCTTCCCCATTCAAATCGGTGCTGCTTGGATCAACACTTCCATACATCGTGGGGTGCGTATCTCGGTCACTGTTTGGACAACTCTTTGAAAATAGGTCGCTGGTCTTTTCATCAAAACAAGACTTTGGAATCGATACAGAATTAGAGCGTTTAAAAATTGGCCCAAATTGCTTTACAGATAATGATCGCTTTCTCTGTGACCTCGATTGGTCACTAGGATTATATCCAACAATGTCACCAGTACTGAATAAACGTCTCTTTTTCTTGGTTGATTTGACTTGAGATTTGGATTTAAAGTGTTTTTCTCTCTCTGCTGGAATGCTGCCGAAAACTGGTTCAAAACCACGGCAGTTTTCCTCCTCCGTTGGGCCAGGCATATTTTATGCCCTAAACAAAATGTTGTAAAACTTATAATTTTTTTCAATGGTAGACAACAAAAAGAAGAATATTTTAACAGAACATAGTTTCATTGTCTTTGAGTAAAAATCTTCTCAAGTGTACAAATCTTTTTAAACTACAAACATTAGCAGAGCTATTTGCTAGCTGAATTACTTTTAAAGCGCTTATAAACATTTAATAGACAGTGTTCTAAATTCCACGTTTAACTACAAAATCTTTAAAAGCATATTTAACAAAAAACAGAACCCAATAGCCTCTGATAATATAACCGGATTTTACCCACCTATAACTGCCGAATAGCGATTAATCTAACGAAAGCGCGCACTGCTGTAAAGTCGGTAACGTGCAGCTCTGCAGTAACAACTAACAAATCGTCCCGTGGCTTGGGTTCTACAACAACCATAGAAATCACGTTCCTTTTTTCGCAGATTGCACAACCCGCCGCAAGATGTTGCTGAACGATTGCGCAACCGCGTGCAACAAACCTGAAGCTTAAAAAACATGTGTTTTTGCAAGCGATGTGGCAGTAAAAACGTAACAGAATAAGTGTTCTACAGCAAATGGTGGTTGTCCAGAATTGAAACTTGTGTAAAACAAATGTGACATGATCCACATACAACACTAAATGAGGTATTACAAATTTGTTCATTTTCTGCGTTTCCTTGCAAGGAAACATTGTGCAAAAAAACCTCTGACTTTGCAATACCATATCCTAAGTAGATTGTAAAATGCTCAGATCAAGATCCTGGACAGAAAACAATTGGGTGACACCCAAAGATGGCAGTACGTTACGGTAAGTATATAGAGTTGTGCGTACCACGTTCCTCGCTGCAAAGGGTTAGGCGTACCACCGTGTTGTACTTTTAGATATTTTTTGATGCGCACCATACCGCACCGTACTGCCATCCTTGGTGACAGCAATTACCGGTACAAATAAGTGACGTCATAAATATTAGGTGTTTAAGCTGAGGAGTCATCGAAGCATTAGGTAGCGCCATATGAGGCGTGTCACATGTTGCCCTCTTTAGAGAACTTTTTTGATTGACATTTGGTTCATTCACTGCAGACATTCATAGGACGGAAGGTGCTTTTACTTAGTTTTATTGCCTGTTTATTGCCATTTTTGGTTTATTGCAATTAACTTTACGAAAAAACTTACCACGTCGCTATACTGCGACTGTACAGCACCTTGAATCACTACGCCTTGGATTACCATATGTTTGCAGATTGTTTCTCCTTGAAAAGGACGAAAGTTGTTGGGTATGTAAGGGCCAAAAAATTATAGCCTATTTACATCAAGATTCTCGCACAACAATACCAACATCGTAGAAAGTCTGTAGATTCTCACAAACAAACCACACATTTCTCAATTCAGTCACGGCTTACGGGGCATTGAGCGCCAGTGAAGCGCGAAAGGTTAGGCAGCAGTGGTGCCTTAACAAGAATCGTTATCCCCCTTCTCGCACTATTTACAATCGCGGGTAAAACAACTTCAGAATCGGGGTTCGGTGCGCTGGGAACATATACAACCAAGTTGGGGGCGGGGAGACTACTTCGAAGGAGCTTTAACATGTTGTTCAGCAGTCAGAACGCCTGGAAACATATTTATCTGTTTGTAAAAACAATGTCGCCTTGTTTAACTGTTCTGACGTGACAGTTAGGAAGATAAGTTGATGTAAAAAGTCTGGGGGCAACATATATTTTTTTCTCGTCATGTGAATGTTATTTAGTGCAACTTCCTACACTGTAATTACAACACTTCTTGTTAAGTTTGTGTTACTTTAATGCTGACTTTAAATTAGGCTAATTACAGTCAATCAGAGCGTTGTCGGAAAAGTCTGTTTAGTCCTCAAAAACCAATCAGAATAAAAAAAGAACATAGAACTGTAGGTTCAGTAACTTTGTTGATAGAAAATGGGTGACTAGAACCAAGCTCGCCTCCTTTTTATACACTCATACCCCTGGCATTGAAAATGGCCTATTGTTGTGAAGTTTAGGTTAATGATACCAATTATCTTCGACTTTGAAAGGAAACCTCATTTTTACATGAATTCTTGCTAAAGTTGACGCAAAAGATGAAGGCTGTTCACGCTCTATTCGT
>QXVZ01012747.1:0-16119 GCA_008931825.1 Phallusia fumigata | reverse complement strand
CCACCAATTTTTAACTTTCCCACCAATTTTTAACTTACAGTTTTTTAACTTACAGTTGCACTCTCTAACTTACAGTTGCACTCTCTTGTACAGTAGCATGTAAGCTTATATTTGGTAGGTTAAACAGCGCAATGTTGTCGTTGGATTTGTAGCGCATTGCTGAAACCACGTTGGAAAGGGTCCTTTAGAGTTTGTAGTTTACTACGGCCTGACCAAAGGTCAGGTCAAACTATTGGTTAGTGTAACTGTGGGGTTTAGTTCATGCTTTTGACATTGAGATTGAAATTGGCATGATGCAGGAAATGATTTAGTTAAATTATGAATGGCAATCTTTACTTTTAAATTTGTAAAACTGATTTTTAAACCGATCACGTTGTAAAAACATCACTTCTATTCAGAAATTGCATGCGTGTGGGGACCCATATGTTTATGCTAGCAGAAACAATCATGTTATAAAATGCCAAGGGAATAAGGGACCCAATGTAATGTGGATATTGAAAATATATCCAATGTAATAAAGAAAATGGTATATGTGGAGAACATCATTTTGAAGTGGTAGTGTATGTGGAATAAAAATATGGAGAACACCACCTCTCTAGTTTTTATATACAACATATATATGCTACAGCTAATGAGGTGTTAATAATTATGACTCCTGTAATAGTGCTTTTGTTTGTTTCATTTATACTAAAACACTGACAAAGATTTAAACTGACAGACTTGTAAGTACAGAGAGGGTCACTCAAACATTTCTGACGCAAGTTTCTGGTTTTACTGTGTGCAGGTTAGGTAGTGTTGAGTTTGAGCGAAGAATCTGCACCGTCCAATACAATGACAATGGCGTTATCCGAGTTAGTCCCGATTTCACCAGATCGAAGCCTCCATACAGGTTTGATTTTAATCATGATGTTTTTATAAGTGAGCAAAACAAAATTATGGTGATGGGTAGCGTATCCCTGGTCTTAATTCATTATACATGTTCAACCCAATAAAGAGTCTTTTAATAAAATGAACCACGCAGGTTTTACATTCCAAAAATTCTGTATTGCTATTACTATACAGGATCGAGGAAGGTTGTCTTGGTCGGGATGTTTGGGAATTTCGGATTGAACATGTTTCCAATGCTGTCAGCAAAATGGAATCGAGAAGAGAAGCCAAAATTATTTCGGAGGTGATGCTGCTCCCAGATTTTTCATGATATTTTTTGGTTGAAAAAACCACAAAATTAACAATCCACTTTGCTTTTAGCTTTATAGAAAGCACCAGAATTATTTGCAAAGTTTGGTCGGAGATGATTTTGAAGAAGTTCCTGACAAAATTTTCAGATTGAACGTTTACGGAGAGATCATATCTGCTGACTCGTTTGAATACAATGACTTACACATTGAATACTTGATTGATATTCCTGAAGGCTGGTCCACAGACCCAAGTAAGTGTAAAAAATGTGTAAAAAAAAGAATGAAAAAAAGTAAATAAAAATAAAATACAAGACAAAATAAAAATAAAAAAGCCCTACCAAGCAGTTTAATGATCTGTTTCTGAGACAATAAATAAAATCTTCATAAAATAGCAACAAAAGAGAAATTAATGTGCAAATGTCCATTGTTACAACATGACATAACATAGATTAAATGACGTTGTTGTGCCAATAATTTTATCATGCATTTCTGCTGATTTATTGTTTTTAGCACTACTACTTTCTGGATGCACGCAAACATGTCGAACAAATCTCGTAAACAACATTGAACGAGCCTATTTCTCACAACCATTTAACTTCCAATCATTTTTCTCCTTGGACAATGAAAGTGAAGGTTAGTCCTAAAAATTTTGTTTTATTGGTTATGCTTGATCAGCAGACAGTAAATTTAAAGCTGAAAAATGGTGAAAAAAACAGTGATTTCAACAGTGATTGTTGAAATGTTTTTAAAAAAAGTTTTTTTGATAAATAGGATATACATAGGCTCTCTGAAAGTTTTGTTTTTTATCAAACGTTGTAAGACACATATTTTTGGCTAAAACGTTTGGTAACTTGCCCAGCTCAGTTGTTAAGCATCAAGCTTCTGTGGGTTCTAATCTCACCAGACACTAGATTTATTCCAGCCTGTCGTTATGCATCGATGATGACAACAGCGATTGTTAAAACGTTTGCTGTGCAAAGTATTCACTGCATACAAGCTATCACACAATTATGTTTTTAACCAAATTTCTTTTGCAAACTGAAATAGAGCATATTAAAAATTGATTTACAAGACCAGTGGCAAACTTTAGCAGCTGTTAACATCACATTTAAATCACAGAACACCCGATGAGCTGGCCCAACTTATTCCTCCACATCATATCTTCGGATTCATGGGGTCGGCGGCGGACGGAGGGGTACGGTTACGTCACAATGCCGACAAAACCCGGCCTCCATGACGTCACAGTGCACTGCTGGCGACCGACGGGCAACACAGGGTTCGAACAAATCGCGGCGGAAAGGCGGAGATTCTTCATCGGAGGAGCACCTGAGCTGGAAGATGTTTCCTTTGCTGCCATACCCAGCACGTTTGAGGTGAATACTATGGACTCAGTGGTTCCCAACCTTTTTTAATGCATTCCCCCTTTCGCTTATTATGGAACTTTTTATTCCTGCCCTACTTAACATGAAGTGATATCAAGTAATAATGGAAGGTTCGCATCTGCTAGTCTACTTAACTATAAAAATGGAATTTTTTCTGCCTAACTGATAAAATTCCTCCCTGGGTAGGAAATTCTGTAAAGGAGGCACAAATTGCTTTCAATATTTTGTCTAACACCAGTTTGTTCCTCCTGTTTTCTCAAAAATTCTTCAGATACCCCATCCACCCACCCACAGGCCCCAAACGCCAACTTTAATCGTTTGTTTTTAGGGAAAGCGACTCGCAAAGTATGGGGTGCGTACTGAGAGCACAGGGTCGGTGAAAGTTCGTCTCAATTGCGTGCAGCAGTGCCGAGCTTTCCAAGACACAACTGCGGCGATGATATCACGAAAGAAACTTCAAAACGCGATGCAGCTCGCTAGAGGGCGTGCGAGCCGAGATGCCTTTCACGGTGTTATGGGTCAGTTTTTACTGCAGTTATTTACAAAAGACACGATTTTGATGGGTAGTTTAATTCAAAACGATTGCACTGTTTAGCGTGCTTGACATTTTTGATTGTTACTTTACCAAGATAGAGAGAAAACTGCAATTTTTATGGTCAAATGCTTTGTTTTGACATAAAAATGTAAAAACCACTTTAAATATCCGTTTAAACTGCAAGTCAAGCACCTTAGCCAAACAGAAGCAGGTTACAATCTTTGTTATCACCATTTAATACTTCTCATCTAAACCCTTGGCATGTCTAGTAACTTTCATTTCATCATCAGGAGCTTTCCAACGAGCGAGAAAACGAATGCAGCTAGCCCGCGAGAGCGTTCCAACTCAAATACGGGAGGCTGCGCAGAAAACAGCTGCCGACAAACTGCTGGGGATTTCAACACAGGAAAAAATCAGAAACATTCTTCGAAAAGCCGAGAAGCAAGACTAAGTGCAGGAGAGGCATATATCTCTTGCATGATTGTGAATCAAAGAACTGTGGCAACGTGGTACATGTGCAGTTTAAAATTTGTAACTTGTCCTGATGATACTTTTTCTCCCCGCAAATATTGCTTTTATTATACTTTGCACCTTGTAGTGGTAAGCTGCTAGTCTGGAGTTGGTGAGAAGACCTAACATACATGTGACATTTACAACATACAAAGTCGCTCTTGTAGCTAACATTCAAGCGAGTAAAAACTCATCTTATCGACAAAGCCCTCCCCAAAAAATTTTTTTTTCGTTGGCATCTTTAGTTTGCAAAATAATTAGAACTGAACCACTGGAAACGCTGTTTTGTAAACTGTGGTGCTTCTTGTTTTTCGCAGAATAAATTTCTATTTTTCTGTATTTTCCGATTCAGAACCTTAGTACTGGAGTCTCGAGTTGCACTTCCACTAATGCTAAAACAAACAGTCCACAAAAACTGGGTGATATATCAGTCGCCTGATCCTCCCTGGCGAAAACTCCAGTGTTACTCACACAAACTTATGCAAGTCCTCAAAGTTATTAACACTTTTTGATGCTGTCATCACCAACACAACGACCATTGAACGCGTGTTATGTACAAGTGTGTGTTATTGTAGTGTACAATTGCACAGGTAAGGTTCGGTNAAAACTGGGTGATATATCAGTCGCCTGATCCTCCCTGGCGAAAACTCCAGTGTTACTCACACAAACTTATGCAAGTCCTCAAAGTTATTAACACTTTTTGATGCTGTCATCACCAACACAACGACCATTGAACGCGTGTTATGTACAAGTGTGTGTTATTGTAGTGTACAATTGCACAGGTAAGGTTCGGTTTTGTGGAGTCCATCGCTCAGTCGCTGTCACTCAACGGTTCGTATTGGGTTGTAGCCATGGGTGGGGGTCGTTCTACAATCGGTTGTGGGGCTTGCTGGGGATTCGGAGGGTGATAGGGGCTCATGTGGGGCTGGTGAACTCCCCCGGGGCCTGTGTATTAATTGTTGGTCATGATTAAAAATAATGTTACAAAAGTTTTTGGAACACAGAACATGTTTTCCCGTCATAATAAGAGAAACCATGGTAAAATAGATGAATAAGTTTTAAGTTGTCATTGTTTACAGAAATAACTGCTAGAGAGATTGTATGCAGTTAATGCATGAAGCTCACTGTCAATTGCATTTTGGATTATTAAGCTACTCCTCAAGCCTTGTATTTCTTTGTTATTATTGTCCAAGACAAAGAATCCAACCACTGTTTTTAAGATATAATCTGCTAAAGATTAACACAACATAACTAGCTTTTGACCTGTAACAACCGATGGTCTCTGTGGCAAGTTGCTTGGAGGTGGAATCTGAAACAAAAAACATTTATGAAAAACAAACAGTATTTGCAGAATCGCATAGCACAACATATAATATTGGGGGCCTTGGGGTGAACTGTTGGAACAACTTATGGTCAAAATTTACAGTGGACAACTTCAGATACCCATCATGTATGTGCAAATTTAAATAAATTTGAACGACTTGTTTTTATCCAAACGGGAGGAACAAAACGGCGTAAGATAGAAAAAGAGAAAATCGATATGTGTCGCATTAAACATACCACAGTGTATTGGTTTTTCGGGGTTTTGACTAAAATTCGGTCACAAAGTTAAACTTTTTTTGCCAAAATGGAGGAACAAAACCGGCGTTTGACAAATAAAGAAGGTATGAGTAAAAACAACGAGACCCTTAAAAATACGAACTATTGTCCTTAGTTTTATCGCAAAAAGATATCTGCGTTAAAAATACCATAGAAATGTTGATGTCCAGGACTAAAGAGGTGAAACAACTGTGGAACTTACCGATTGATTCGATGAGGACCCTTGCCCAGCGCGGAAAGCCAGAGCACTTATGTACATCGGAGCAGGACCTGCACCAGCCGATGCTGTCGTGTCTGGAAAAATACAAAGCAGATCAACAATGATTATAGCAGCAGGGCAGCGATTACGTCATTTTATTCTGTTGGAACTCGGTTTTTGCACCGATGTATGTTGCTCTTTGTGCTGCGAAACGAAGTAAATGTAGTTGATGTAAAATTTCCCGCACCCTGGGGTCGCACCCCTAAGGGGATCAGTGCCTGTGGGGTTCGAGTATGGTTTGTTATTTGAACATCAGAGCAACAATTACTTTCCGGACATTACTAAAGAGGATACAGAACTTGTTAGTGATTTCATAGGACTTATAACAAGAAAAAAGGTTACGATTCTCTTCTTTATTAAACATCAAAAATCTAAACTTGTACATCATTGTAGTTCAGGAAAGATTAATTAATTCAACAAACAATGCGCATTCCTATACTTGATTTCATTTGAATAGGATACTAACGATGCCTTTATTTTTTGTTGAAATATACACAGATCTTTAGTAAGAGCAAAAAGTGAATGACTAGTATAACGAAAGTTAAAGTAACTCGGAATACTTACTGTACTGTGGGGTTTCGGATCGTTTCGGTTCAATGCTTTTGTTACGGCTGGATGGGGAAAGCACTGGAGCGTGAACAACCGGTGAAGTTCGGTTGGAGGAGGGGTCGAGTCTGAAAGAAGTTGAGAAGAATAAATTTTCGCAAATCTAAATTCCACAAACTGAAACTTAATAGGAACACAAAACACGGACAATTTTCTGAAAATAGATTTTCTAGTGAACAAATAATATTCATTGTGAAATAGCAACAAAAGTATGAATTTTCCTCTACCAAGCATATTAGTCTTTCCCTTCAAATAAAATTTTCTTTTACACAACATACCTTGGCGACCGGTCTACTGACTCTTGTGGCGCAGGACTGGTACCACGTGACGGTCCCTGGTGAAATATTCAACGTTGTAATTTGCGTAAATGTCGTTACACTGCAACCTTTACTATAAACCCTCATGCATGCGAATATTTATTTGTGAGATCAGACTTTAAGTAGCTCCACCAAATGTCTAAATGCCTCCGATTATTCGTTACCATCTTTCGTTGCCAACTTTCGACTCGACAAGTTTGTACACACATAAATTTTTGTTTGGCCGAGCCCTCTAATGTTAATACTCGATTTAGGGGTTCAAGGACGTCACACTCAAGAGGTAACAAAATATCGGTCGACATATTTTGTTGTTTGTAACTAAAATGTCTCCACTGTTGACTTTTCGACGAGTTAAGTTTGTAAAACTCGCCATTTACAAGGAGAAAATTTTATTGAATCCCGCCTTGTAACTCAGACATATTTGAACTTTTCCTTGTAACTTTGGTTAGCAAAGTTGGGCCAGGATTCCCAGTGCTCGCCAGGTTCATCCCTGATATATAAGTGTGCTATAACCGTTGATTCGGACCCTTATAGAACGCTCCCACATCCATGAAAGTTAAATTAAATATCGCTGTAATCGTTTTTCCATGCACGCAAAGATCTTACATCGCTGAGGAGAGCAGTTCTGATGATGGTTTCAAGCCCCGTGCCTGGGTTCTGGCAAGCTTGTGGGGCCAGGGGATGCTGCATCAGTAGCGGACTCCTGGTTATGTCTGGAAAAGAAACAAAGTTGCATTCTTACTTTGTATGTTGTGAATTCTTGAACTTGACTTAAAAATACAAATTTTGTGGCGATAGAAGCGGTTTTCGAACAACAGATCTTCATGTAACTAACATATTTTGCCCAAACTAATATTTTATAGCTTCAATTAAAACACAGCAATTTTTTAACTAGGGTCGGAAAAAGGTTTTTTATATCGACCTAATTTGTCACGACGACTCGCACTTTCGAGTTTTAAAACAACAAAAAATCGATATGACTCGAGTCACTAGGACTCGGACTCGCATGGTAAATCACTCTGATATTTCCAAAACTTACTCTGCATTTTTCCTGCAGCTTGGTCGACAGTTTCTTGCAGGGGAAAACCCTTGGACATGGCAGCCATCGCATGGGCTTTCTGTATAATGCGGAAAACATAGAATAGTCAGAGGAGGGTCAGAGTGTCAACAAACTGGATGCAAAGTTACCATCACTTCCTGTTGCCTTTGCTCCATAGCTTTCTTCTCATTGGCTTCTCTAGCTTCCCGCGCGTCTCTGTGAAATAAATGTAAGTCCCGTTAAACATGTGGCATGTGTTTTTGCCGAACATACAAGCAAGCAACTAACCTGCGAATCATGTCAGATATTATTCCATGTGACCTTTCCTGGATGTAATCAAGCCCCGTTGCCTCGTGTTGAGATGGGACCACTGTATGCGGGTGGGTTGCCTGGGGCGGTTGGGGGTGAGAGTTGGGGGGCTGCTGTTGGGGCAGCGACATCGGTAGTAGCAGGGGGCGTGACATGGGGGTCTGTTGGGGGTGCGACATCATGGGTTGCTGGTGGTGCGAAATTTGGGGCTGTGTTGCCATGGGCATTTGTTGGGGGTGAGTCTTTGGGGGCTGTTGGGGCAGGGTCATCGGGGGCTGGGGGTGGTGCATTGGGGACTCGGGACGTCCCCTACTAACAGATGCCTGCTGCTGGGACTGACGAACGTCCATCTGTAAATGCAAAGGTACTTAATAATATGTTACCTCACTTTCTATTCTGTTGCGTTATGACGTCACCAGTTGCGTCACGTTTCCCTTTTCATCGCATGTGTATACGCACTGATGACGACAACAGCGATTGTCGGAACATTTACTTCACATTGTGTTCATATTTACAACTTTTTGAGCATTTATGTTTTTTAACTATTTATTAAAGTCACGTGGCATCAATGGAAACGAATTTCTCTAAAATCGAAGTATTACGTCACGAACATGTGACGTCACCAGTGCTGATAAACTACAACCGCATTAAACTTTGGCGTGCGTTAGTTATGCTTGACGTGCTTTAAAAAAACTGGCAAAATTTTCGCTTAAACTGGAAATGAAAACTTGTACGTACCTCGTTTCTCTGCTGGCCACCGACAAATTGTCGCTGGTGAACTGAACTTGGGTCATGAGGTCTGGTCACCTGCAAAATACGAAACAGAATGAAGTAAAAGTCCACGAAAAATCACCAAATTAAGTGGTCTGGTGCACAAAAAAAAATATTTTGTTGAGCTAAATTAAGAAAAAGGCACTCTACAAACAAAAATATATAAAGCAAAGGCCTATAGTTGGTCAGCGGATGATAAACTGTTTCAACTTACAGATGGTGGTTGTGCCACTTCGTATTCTTGACTAATATTGTGATCAATGATGGCGTTGATGAGATGAGCAGTGGTCATCTTGGTTCGCCCCTTCGAACGTAAGTCGGTTTTAACGTGGCGCTGAAAAAATGAATCGCAATGTTTTGTTGAAGCAATTTTCACAATCTTGGGCGTAATTAGAGATCTGAAATTGTCAACATACGTTACCACCTACCCTGTCTGCGGAGGCGCCCGTCATCTCCACTTCATTTCCGTCACTCGATTCTTTTCTTCTTTGTTCCTGTGGAAACTGGCCGCCAACATCTTGAGCAGATCTGCGTGAAACAAAGTTTAGCGGGCGTGCCAGTCCCACACACAAGCCTGTTTCCTTTTACTGTTTGCGTAAGGGCTTATTAAGCGGGTGCTTTCCCACCAGGGGGTGGGGTAGGGGGGTTGTTTAAAATGCTTATTGCCCTCAATAAATTATTGTCCATGGAATTTAAAATATTTTGAAACATACGGTGTTGTTGAAACTTGCGAATTTGGGTCTTTTTAATCAGAGTATTCCTAACAGAGCCATTTACCCACCTTTGCGGGGGAGGAATTTGTCCCAATAAATTGGAAGCACTTCTGTATCGATCGCTTTGCAGTGGTTGGCCAGAATGTAAATCACTTGCTCGTATATCCCTGTCTGATACACGATGCTGTTCCTGCATGGGGTCCCGCTTAATCACACGCCCCTGGGGCAGATGGGGGCTGCTGCTGCTCCTCTGGTTGATATGGGGGCTTCCCGACATGTTTCGATCTGCGCTTTGGGGCTGTCTGGCGGGCGGTGGGGTTCCGTAGGGGGCTGGTGGGGTCCTTCTAGTCTCATGAGCCGCTATCTGGCTCGCGAGGGCGGACTGGGTAATGGGGGTGTGGTAATCGGTGCTTGGGGTCCGATGGGGGCTCGAGGATTTGCGACGTTCGACCCCTGGATGATACATCTCGGGTATGTGGGGGTAATGCTGGGGTCCGGGTGAGGGGTAAGGGGGCTTGGCGACGTGGTGCGGTGTCGAAGAACGATGGGGTGAAGAGGGGCTTTTAGATGGGGTGTTGCGAGCGGGGTTACTTGCCGTTCTTGCGTGATGGGTGGGGTGGGAGGTGGGTAAACTGCTGGGTATTTGGGGTATAAAGGTCAAACGGTCGGAACCTGGCGAACCTGTATAAAAGTCATTAGATAATTGTTGCCTTTACGCTATGAAAAAAATCGCACCAAAACTTCACTTTTGAGCTGAAAATATGTAATAAAGTCACAACTTTTTGCCATAAATTAATATCAACACCACAAGCTTGTAACCCAAAAAAACTTGGAATGAAACCATACATATCACCTGTACATACTTGTAAAAGCAAAAAATTTATCAACAACGCCAGAAAACTAATTCCCTTTTGGGCAAAACCGACAGGAAAGTTTAACAAGCTCTTACCTGGGTGATGGGGCGCCATTAGCGGATGAACTGAGCTGAGCGCAGATGTTACCATAACAGGGGGAGCCCCCGATGTGACTTGCGTCGCTGTCGAAAAGGGAGATCCCCGAGCCGCTAAAAAAACATGTTGTTGAGAAAAAACTATCGACTTATTCACAGGCAGTAAACCAGCCTAGGTTGGCCTAAGAATCAATTTTCAAACTATCTTGTAACATAACAGTGTTTATGTTGAGCTGGTCCTCTAATACAGTAAATCAAAATTTTGCAAGGGTGAAGAAGTGAAAAGGGGAGAATAAAATGTTTTTTTGCCCACTGCCAATCTGCATTTATTTTATTTTTGCCCAAAATAGAGTAGAATACTTCCTAATAGCATCAGTCAGTCAAAGCAAACCATTCCTATGTTAAAAAAAAACAGCGATACATAATGCTCGTTGGGAAAATAAAACAATAGTTTTTATGTCACAAGACCTCCCTCTGTCTATCTATTATGTTGCCATCTTGCATTGTCGGTTTATCAGTCAGCGCAACCTCATATTTTTTACGCGAGTGAATGAAATTTGGCAACTTGTAGTAAGGGTGAACGGATTTGGAGTGTTAAGAAGCACTGCTGTAATGGAAAATCTTATTGTCTGCTTTGTTAAAAGGTCACTTTGTATTGTGCATGATGCAGGGCGTTTAAGGTACACAGTTCACGATTTTAAATAGTTTTAAAAGGAAGATACAAGCCAGTACTTGTGTGTAAAACATTTTCTACGTTTTTACAAACGCTGCTGTCATCATCGGAAATGTCANTGGCAACTTGTAGTAAGGGTCAACGAATTTGGAATGTTAAGAAGCACTGCTGAAGTGGAAAACCATATTGCCTGCTTTGTTAAAAGGTTACTTTGTATTGTGCATGATGTAGGGCGTTTAAGGCACACAATTCACCGTTTTAAATATTTTCAATAGGAAGACACAAGCCAGTACTTGTGTGTAAAACATTTTCTACGTTTCGACAAACGCTGTTGTCATCATCGTAAATGTCATGTCATGATTCCTGATGATGACAGCAGCGTTTGTCGAAACGTAGAAATTTTACACACAAGCACTCGCTTGCATCTTCTTGTTGGACTTTTAGTTTTATAAAAACTGCAACTTGGTAATTTTGCACGAAAGACGACACATGCTTTTAAAATAGGCCCGAAAGTAATCCTTATATTTATACGCGTCTCGGTTGACTGCACAAAGATCGCTCTAAACCAGCTTCACATTGGCAAAGCGTTTACCTGATGCAGCCGACGAGTGATGTTGTTTCATCTGGAGTGCGGTGGCGTAATCGTGTGAAAGAACGTTTTCGTTCCCGGATGGCGAGAAGGGTCTGACATGCGCTGAGTGTGGAAGCAGTCCTGCCACCCCTAAGTATAAGGTTAGCAGTACAAACTTTTTTGATGACAAATAACAAACTTTTTTTACAAATTAACTTTTCACAAACTTTTTTTTACAAACTAGAGAGCGTTCGCCATATTTTCATTCCACATACACTACCACCTCAAAATTATGTTCCCCACAGATGCCATTTTCTTTGTTACATTGGATAGTTATTCAATACCCACATTACATTGGGTCCCTAAATCCCTTGGCATTTTATAACATGATTGTTTCTGTTAGCATAAACATATGGGTCCCCACATACATGAAGTTTCTGATCCCCTTCGTGGAAGGGGGTCCATAAAAAACGATTAACGTCATATATGTATGACGTGGGGTCGACTTTGAGGAAAGGAAAATTTTGTAGATCGCTACTAATTTCCAACAAGGCAATGACCCTATCCCAATTCATTGAAGTATTTTTCAGGTATTTCATGTCATGTCATTTGACCCTTTTCGGGCGCTACCGGGGCTATGGAATCAAACAAAACACATCATCATGACCTTGACCATGGTCTACCAGCTGTGAAAGAACATTTCAAAAGTACATGGACAAGATAAGAAAGAGTCAAAAATATGCATTTACGATATTTTTATGGAATATTTCATACGGTTCCTACTGCTTCATACCATATGGGTTTATCATTAAATACTGTTGCATGAGGTTCATCATCCCGCCATCAGGCTTCATGCCTGGAAGGAAGGAATTCCTCAGTTGGTGCATCTGCGCCAACAGAAGGGGATCGATGCCTGCAAAAAAAAATTTCTGGTGAGTTTCGCAAATACGGAATTGGTGCATGACAGCATTATGCAACATGGAACTGTGACATATTAGTTAGGTCTATGCTTCCCAACTGGGGAGGAATTTCCACTTTATTTTTAACTTATTCATGATAAGTGTAGAAGTTCTTCTCAGGTAGACCAGTGGTTCCAAACCTTTTAATGTTACTTTATATCACTTCTTGTCTAGTAGGGGGGGGGGGGGGGGTTCCAAAATAAGCAAAGGGGGAATGCATTAAAATAGGTTGGAAACCACTGTGTTATGTCATTTAAAATTTGCGTGTAGCAAGGGTTAGTACTCAAAAATATAAGACATTTGGCAAAGGTTTTTTTGCCACGTACTTATATATCCTACACGTACGGCGGTTTACAAGAGGCGTTTTCAACAAATTGCGTGTAGCAATTACGTCTATGTAAGTGCGCTAAAAAAACTGTGTAACGAAGAGTTTTTTAATCGTGTATTTTTGTGTGTCCAAAATTTTACCCATTTTGATAAATTAGGGCGTTTTTTTCAAATAGAGCCAACTTGTTTGAGCGCTCCATGTTTTTACAACTAAAATTTTCTACGAAGTCTTCCCCTTACCACCCGGAGCTTGTGTGGCGAGTAGTTCTGCGGGACTCCTCACATCAGGAAGACTCCTCGGTGTTGAGGCAAGTGAGTGTGCAGACATCGACCGCTGGGTGGCGCTCTGTAACATATAAACAAACCACAAAACTTGCAGGAATTTTATAATATATATATTGATGTCTAGAAGCCTGCAGGACACATTTTACGGAGCTTTGTATTTTTTCTGCCCTTCTGTTTAAAAGGTTGGCTATGTTTCGGCAAAAAGCCTCTAGAATGTCGACGACTTAAATTTGAGCTTGCATGCATTGGACATGGGCACTTACAACTTTAATGCAGCAGAAAAAAATCAGGTGCAACTAAACGAAACGCCACAAATTTAACAACAACGTTTTGATGATAGATCAAATGTACTTTTTACATGTAACAAGGCAACAGAGTTACTGTTACGCATCGTCTTGTACAATGTGATTTTTGGATCACCCCTACGTAACCACAAGACGATTTGCTGCGTCGGTCGTAAAACCATGTCAATCAATCCTTTTGCGTTGCGCCGTTTTGCGCAAAAGGTTTTTGGGTCTGTAGAGTTAACACAAAGACGACAATCATGTTAAAATTTTAAATAACCAGTTAGAAGCGCCCTATCGGTGACGATTTTATATTTCAACTTGACACGGTTAATTATTTCAATCTAAACGACCTGCGAACAAAAAGAGCAAAAACAGCGTGTCTCCTTTTCAACGGAACCCCCAATAACACGACGAAGTAAAGTAAAAGTTGCTACAATGATAAATATATAAGTGTTTAAATACCAGTGGTGATTCCAGCACGCTTTTTCGATCCGGCGTATAACGGGATGTGGAATCAGGCCGTTTCACTTCTGTAAGAGAGAAAAAGGAAACATAAACACTACATAGGCACGTCGTTTAACAAGCGGTACAGACTAATACCAACCATCTTTGTGTTGCTTCTCCTGTGGTTGCTGTATAGGCGATGGATATCTGGGAACGTGTTCCGATTTGCCCGGCGTCGGGCCGCGAGAAGGCTTCCTTTCTGACAACTTCATTTGTGGAGGAGTCGACGAACGTTGAATATGATGCTGCACCTGCTTCGAAGACGGGCTCGGTTCATCGCTAATCTTGCGTTTTGTTGACATCTCAGGCAGCGCGGCTGCGTGAGGGTAGAAGGCTCTTATGCGAAAGGCTTCGGCCTGTGCCTGGGCAACAGATTGTGCGCTGGTGTCGAGAGGCTTCTCAGACTTCACTTGGCCCATTATTTGAGCTTGGGTCAGGCCTGGGGGCGCAAAACGCGCAGACGGCAAAAGTCCGGAACTCCAGAAAGCTTGCTGCTGCTGTTGACCTGGTAACAAAGCTCCGTGCGGCATTAGGGCCACGCTCTTCGCAGGGGAAGCTACGTCCACGAACTGAGGCCTACCAGCTATAGATGTTCCCAAAGACGAAACCTGCACTGCCTGTGGGATTAAATGGCGAATCTGCGATGGCGCAGTGGCCGGTTTCGGAGCTGGCTTCTCATGTCCGTCGGTAGGGTGCAGCAGAGAGTTTTTGGCGACGGGTTTTCCGCTCCTGATGGAGACAAGATTGGTGGCAGGCGTCACAACTGGCATCCGACTCGAGGTTGGGACACGGTAAGCCAGGCTGCTGATAGCCCCAGGCAGGGTGGGTGTTGGACCCATGCTGGACGCCAAAGTGGGTGGGACAATTGGGGTTCCGGTGGTTATGGAGCCAAAACGGGGTGCGGAGACGACTGGGGCGCGTGGGGGGTTGCGGTGGGGGCCCTGCAGAATTCCACCCAGTCCCGGGGGAATTTTGTCGTCTTTACCGGTGTTTTTAATGTCGCCTGGTTTGACAGCGAGAATCTATTGATAAAATTTTTTTTTGCATGTTTTATTATGATGTGCTCAGAAGTAAACTCAAAACTGTGGTGTTACCTGTTGTATGGCCGTGCTTGCGGCAGGAGCTGTCTGCCGATAATGTTGTTGTGTTTGTGGAACATTTGCCCTGAAAAACAGAAAACAAGTTGATCGGTGATTGGAATTATGCCACTACGGCCCATACATATGTAAGCCTGGACCCTTAAATTAAAAAATACGTATGTACACAGTGCACATATATATATGTGTACAAATTCAGGCCTAACTGATGGGTTAACTGGGGGCAAAACTAACAAGTCACAACCTTAAAACCCCATCTGTCACGTGTGTAAATTAAAAAAAATGAACGACTTTTTCTTAACCAAACGGGAAAGGCAAAACGCAATGTAAAACAGAATGTGTCCCCATAATGGGAGTAGGCCCATATATATGTATATTATATATATGTATAAAACTAGTATATTGCGTTTTCGGGGTTTAATGTTAAGTTGGACACTTTACTTGTTCATTTGAGAGTTATCAGTACATATCCATAACCGCTTCCAACAAACCAATTTGTAACGTAAAACTGCAAAGCACAATCTGCACATAATCCATAAACCTTATTCATGATAAATTTAATCAGATTTCCTTCAAAGTTAATTACAACACTTGAAATCTATTGGGATATAACCAACACCACGTACCTGGTTGATGGGAATCTTAGGGCCGATACAGGGACTGCAACCGATGCAGTGGCTGGGGGTATCGATGCCGACTTGTCCGTCATAGCTCGCAATTCGGTGGCAGTATACATGCGTTGGTAGGAAGGCGATATTTCTGGGACTACGAGGAAATGAATAGGCAATGTTTATAGCTAACTCTATACGTGTGTTAAGTACACTGATCATGGATTTGGGAATAACTTAATAGTAAAAAAGAATGCCAAAAGACTGGAATGAAATGTATGAATTCATTTAGTGTAAATTTTTATGCTTTTTGGTATGTTTTGCGTTTGTATTGTTTCTGAAAATGACACAGGAACAATAGGAAGATACAGGCCTTGTGAAGCGACGACTTTCCCAAAAATAATGACGTTATCATAGCCTCCGCCCTTACTCTAACTTTAATCAAACTTCACTTACTTGTGTGTTTTGGTTCAGAAATTGTCACCACAGATGGACGAAAGTCCTTCTGCATCGATCCGGCGATGGTGATAGTGGATGGATGGAGATGGTGGTGCTGACTGCTGACTGTATGGAAAATAGATAAAGTCAATTAAGAGTAATGTTTCTCAACCGGTGGCACGCGATGGAATTTCGGGTGGTTC
>QXVZ01012745.1:0-15040 GCA_008931825.1 Phallusia fumigata | reverse complement strand
GAACATCATTTTGAGGTGGTAGTGTATATGGAATGAAAATATCGAGAACGCCACCTCTCTAGTTTTATCTAATTTTTGAAAGTTGGTGACTTTAATTTGGGTCAACTCATTGGGTTCCACGGGTTAAAACAAGTTTCTTGCTCACGAAAACACAAGCGACCGAGACAGGATTAAAACCTCCAACCTTGAGAACAAAGGCAGTCGCGCTAACCACTTGGCCATCTTAGATCAACCCAACAGGTTCAATTGTCGCTTGTGTTTACGTGAGCAAGAAATTTTAGAGATTTTGCTCCAATCCAGTGGAACCCGATTGTTTGACCCGAATTCCGAAAAATATTTTAATTTGTAAAACAAAATATTAATTGTAGACCGTTTCGAGGCTTATCAGGCGTTTTTTGGCCCAAGATAACAACAGGTTCATGTGTATATGTGCAGTACACTTAATTATAGGATAAGAACTTGGGAAAAGTGTGCTTTTAATTTCAAATGGTAGCAACATTAGGTCAATGCGAATTAGACTGTCATATGGGGTTTGAACTAGCAACCCAAACACTTTTAGTGACACTATTCTAATTTGAACAGGTGGGAATATGCCTTCGCCCCACATGGGTCCCAATCACCCCTACAACCCCAACCCCAATCCGCCCCATCCAGGCTATGGTCAGCCCATCGCCCAGAGGTCATTCCAAGGTCAATACCCGCCAAATCAACCGTACGCAAATTACCAGTCACCAAACCGCATGAGTCAGCATCCTGTGCAGCCGCAACCGCCCATGAGTCAGCACTTTGCGGCGAACAATTATCAGCATCCGCATGGTGGCGTCGTGAGCCAGGCTGCTCTTACGCCTCGACCGCCACCTAGCGGTTCAACTCCCAACCCGAATCGTCAGAGGGTCGCTAGGGTCCGCTCGGCGCCCAACAACGCCGGAGTGACGTCACAAATTCCTGTGACGTCATCAGTGCAGGGTATGACGTCAGCGTCTGGTGTCGGGATGCATACGAACCAAGTGAACTGCACGCCAGACGCACAGGTAAATAATTGATTTTGTGCTTAAAATTTTGGCTAGAATTTTTTTCTGTTTTTTTTTTAATTTTTAAAAAAGTGCGATTTAAGTAAATAATTGAAAGCCGTAGAAGTCAAGTCAAGTACTATTTTGATTATATAGAACTGATCTTTACAAAATTGTTACGAAATTTCAGATTCCGGACGGATTTTTACAGCAGGAATTCCTCGACTGCATTCCGGAACTTAGACCGGATGACCTCGGTGATATATCCACGAACGAGGTTTGTTATTTTTACGGATTTGTTATCACTGTCCTGTTGATAAAAATACTCGCCAAATGGGTCTTGAAAAATATAAGTGTTTTTAACAAATTTTTATAAGTTTGAAAATATTTTTGTAAATCTTTTTTTAGAGGTTCTGTCATTTTTTTATTGTGAGATCATCTGATTCGTCCTAAAGCAGTTAACATTCAAGTTTTAAAATTTAGAAAAGTTCAAAAAAATACCCTGCGTTGGGATTCGACAGCAATTTAGGGACCTTTACTCTAATTAGGCAAAATTAGCACAGCTTTTTATTTATCTTTTTACATCAGAATCAACCGTACATGAAAATGCCTGCAGACAGCACAACAGGACCTGAGGGAGAACAAGGTGAGTGAATTTTGATTTAATACAACCTTGTTTGCAGTAAACTAAAACTTGATGCGATTTTGTTGTAAAGATTCGATCTGTGAAGGTTGTTGAAATATTAACCTCGACTTTTTAGTTTTGTTTTTTATGAATCGTTTTTTGGTATTTTGGATCTGTTTGAAACACTTTTGGCCAAATAGTTCTTAAAATGGACATGCTTAATTCATTAAAATAACTTATGCCATCATTAGTGCTTTTTATTTTCTGAAACAATATAACATGCATAGGAATGTCTTGCTTATCGGTTTCAGAAAGTTTTTGATCCATACTTCAAAAACCAGACACAGTTTTACACTCAAACAACGCCAATAATACAGTTTTACTCTATTTAGTACCAATGCATATTTGCCGTGCGTTTTTCTTTAGTATTCTCTGAAGTTTTTTCCTGATTTTCGTCATATGCTAGATGCATTTTTACACTCAACTGTGTTGTTCTGTATGGAAAAATTCAGTATATCAATGCATTGATAAGTGTATCTGTTTTTNTTTTATGAATCGTTTTTTTTTGGTATTTTGGATCTGTTTTAAACTCTTATTTAAAACACTTTGGCCAAATAGTTCTTAAAAACGACATGCTTTATTCATTAAAAGTTTCGGCAATAACTCATGCCATCATTAGTGCTTTTTTTTCTTAAACAATATAACATGCATAGGAATGTCTTGCTTATCGGTTTCAGAAAGTTTTTGGTCCATAATTCAAAAATCAGACACAGTTTTACACTCAAATAACGCCAATAATACAGTTTTACTCTGTTTAGTACCAATGCATATTTGCCGTGCGTTTTTCTTTAGTATTCTCTGAAGTTTTTTCCTGATTTTCGTCATATACTAGATGAATTTTTACACTCAAATGTGTTGTTCTGTATGGAACAATCCAGTATATCAATGCATTGATAAGTGTATCTGTTTTTAAGTTAATTAGTTATTGTTAAGTGTTTTGTTAACTTGTATTATTAAGTGTATCTAGTGTTTAAATTCGACTTCATACCAAGAAGTGTCATATCCAAGCAACTATTTACACAAAAAGTAGTTCTTTTTTCAACATATTCTATTGTTCAGCTTTCCGTAATGACGTCGACAACGATGACGCAATGAGCGCCGCAACCAACACTGACGTCACGCTGCCACCGATGTCTGCGTTCTCGTCACGCATGGGTGAGTAAGCTCCGTCTTATAAAAAGCAAACGATGGAGCTACCTGTAAATTTGTACATTTTCGCGACTTTAATCAGGAAAGTGTCAGGTCTGGGAATCGAACCCAAGCCCCCAAACCAAAGAAAGAAACCATTCATATATTCTACTTGTTTTGCATTATTTAATAAATTTCCTTTTTTATTTTTTTTCGTCAGTTTTTAAATTTTTTGTCTCAGTTGTTTTTCTTCGTAAATTTTTTGATTTTTTTTTCTGAGTTAGTGACTTTACTTTGGATCAACAAATTTTCTTGCCCAGTAAAGCACAAAGTTTAAGATGGGATTAGAACCCACAACCTTTACTAGTTCTGATAAACCTGTGCCATTTTCAGTTAACCGGTTCAACTGATTACTTACCAGCTAACCTGTCATTCCCAACATGTAGCCTAAAACTATTAGTTTAGGAACCACTGCACAATCGTGAAAAAAAGGAAATAATCTTTATCAAGATTTTGAGATTTGTGCCTCCTCATCCCAAAATATGTTTCTTTGTTATTTTGTAGCAACTCCGCTAATGGAAAAACCGTATCCCGGCGTAAACCAGCACCCAGCGTCAAACATGGCGATAAATAGTATGAGTTCTATGTTATCTGCACTCGTTGAAGAGGAAAAATATTTCGGAATGCTCCCGCCACAATGAATGGACGTCATCACTGCTGTGACGTCATAAATCTGATGACGTGTAAACTTTTTATATTTTCCTGTTTTTTGACACCGTGCCTTACTATGTCAGTTCTAGTTTTCGTCCTTTTATTTTGTCGTGAAAAAGTTTCAATTCTCTGTTGTTGTTGTTTTTTGCAAAAGCATGTTCAAACTTTGTTTTTTTTTCAAGTTTAAACTCTTTAAGTTTGAGGTACCCACGTTTTTTATCTAATTCATTGCCATTTTACCATAATTCGTGATTTACCTTGTATTTTATTTGACAATTTTGATGAGATCATCTTTTTTACCCAGATCCTGCCATTTTTCTGTAAAATTTACCCAAAGAGCACTTTTTTACCTAATTCCTGATGCAGCCATTTAGAGTATTTTTACTGTCACCATTCATATAAGAAGCTGCTGTTCCGCATTTTCCGTTTTTCCTTCTTTTCCGCTTTTCCACGTTTTCCTCCATGTACAAAGCAAAATGAGCAGCGAGCAAAATGAAGCAAAACAAAAAGTTTCAAAATGAAGATTTGTATTTACAGGAAACGGACAGATAGAGCAGGAAATTAATCATCCCGTTCTTTTTTGTCTTCTCTAGACAGCTTGGTTAGTTTCAATGTAACTTTGCTTTCTTTTGGTGAGCGCTGTGGTTTAGTCATGCACATTAAACATAGCAAGCCGCAATCTAAAAAACAAAGAAAAATGCGTAAAAATTCGGTAACAATTGAAAACAAGTAAAATTGACAGGAGCGGGATTCGAACCCGCGCCTCCAGGGGAGACTGCGACCTGAACGCAGCGCCTTAGACCACTCGGCCATCCTGCNTCTACACCATATTGCAGGAATAATTACTGTTCTTTATGTTTGTTTAATAAATACACCTTTGATAATAAGCGTCTTTATCAAATTCGTATCGCTGGTGCGTCGAAAGTCCAAACCAATTTTTTCGAGGGCGTTTCATGAAAACATTTTCAGAAACAATGCTTTAAACAAACGAAAGTCACTTAATGTTCTTTAAGTACAATTTTTAGCAGAAATATTTGATTTTACAAAAACAATAGACTGTTCCGCACTACTTACCTATTTTGGAGAATGCGTTGGCTTCGTGAAGCAAAACCAGTAACAAGGCGATGCAGAAAAGTTTATTCATTTTATTGATAGATAACTTTTTGACTTTCTAACCACCTTGTTCTTAATTATATTCTGTCTTAAACTAATTCACATTTGTAACAAAAATACATGGAAATGTGGGAATTTAATAACGAAACATAGTGAGTAAAAGCATAGGCCACAAAAAAGATTTTCTTTAAAAAAAAAACAGTTGCTCGCGTCCTAATAGTGATATTTACATCATAAGTTAGGAAGCCAAACAAAAAAGTCCGATTAAAACTGAACAATAAAAGAGAAAAGTTAATTGCTGACGCTACAAAAACTTTCTCCTAAAACCTACAGTGTCTAATTAAATCCCTGCTAACGAGCCTTCACAGAGGTTCTTCCAAATCCAACACTTCGAGCATTGCATTTTGCATTTGCATACAATCTGTAAACGGAATTTGCTGAAATCCAATACACCCATGCAGACGGATGTTTTACGAATTGTAGAAATTTACGTACAATGTAATAATATCTTGTATGTAGAGGATAGGTGTTGGCAAACCCTGGCACGCGAGGTGATTATTCATGGCACGCCGAGTGATTTAAGCGTTCATATTCCAACACATTTTTTGAGTCAAATTAAGCGAACTTTTTAGTATTCGAGATTGTGCAGTGCATCTTCAGCAACGAATGCAGAAACATAATGAAGTGACGTCATCAACATGGCGCGCGAAGCCATTAACATTTTGACATAATTTGTAAACTGGCACGCTGCGTTCAAAAGGTTGCTGGTCTCTGGGAAAGGTGTATTGACAGTAATTTTTAACAATAATTTATTGTACCGCCCCGAAACAGTTAGGAGATTTGAAACGCGCCCCCCATAATTGACAAAATTTACAACGAACTTTTTTCAACGACAATATCAATGCTCGTGTAATTTTAACCCAGCTTGCTCAGTATGCAATAGTAAAGTTAACAGCCAATATTATGGAAACCTTTGACCAAATTAATCACATTGTTGGTTAGAAGAAATATATGACAATTATTTTTCTTGTCATTGTATTCAGTTTCAACTGGTCGATTTTTCTTTCAGCGCCCCCAAATCGCTCATTTGTTCTCTAGCTCACCTCAGCGGTAGAAAAATAATAGGAAACGACCGCAGGGGGCGCTGTTGCCCACATTGCGAATCAATGCTACAGGTGATATTGAATCATTGCAATTCGTGGGTGTAAATTCGCACAATTTGCACATAATCTTTCGGTTTCCGGAATATTAGGTGTTACGACAAAACGGTTTTAAATTTTCTGTGCAATGGTACATATACCGCTTGTGCTATACAAAGCGAAGTATTTAAAATTGACAGGAGCGGGATTCGAACCCGCGCCTCCAGGGGAGACTGCGACCTGAACGCAGCGCCTTAGACCGCTCGGCCATCCTGCCTTGTGCTGATGCAATCAATAATTCCATCTCAAAATTTTGGTGCTAAGCATGCACTAGGGTTGTCAAAATGTAAAAAGTTTTGGCAACAAAACGTATTCAGCCTTTTGATTTTAAAGCTTTACAACTACGAAATAGTTGGTTTTCCTTCAAACAGCGCCGTTATAGTTGGAAACATTAAACGTTTCCGCTTTTGATCGTCAGATCATTTTGTGTGTTAGAAAAAAGCAAAGCATGTGTCAAAGTGAGTTAATTTCGAATGTAACAAACTGCAAACAAACAATGACAGGAGCGGGATTCGAACCCGCGCCTCCAGGGGAGACTGCGACCTGAACGCAGCGCCTTAGACCACTCGGCCATCCTGCCTGTTGATAGCAAAACATACGTATCGCCTCAAATTACCCATAACCAAAAATAAAAAGAAAATTTGACCTTATCTTGAAATGAGTGTAAGTCATTGTCAAGTAGTTGTGACAGCACACGAAGCTACATTTTGTCATGTAACAATATTCAGTTGACTCCGGAAGTCATTGTTATGTAACAAACGATCGTTCCAAAAACGAAGTTATGCAACCAATTGCGGCGATTGTGACGTGATAACGATTTGACAATGACCACGACAATGGCTAGCATAAACTTAATTTAAGTTAGATACAACTTGGTAGTGATGCCTTTACAGGCAAGATGGCCGAGTGGACTAAGGCGCTGCGTTCAGGTCGCAGTCCTCCCTGGAGGCGCGGGTTCGAATCCCGCTCCTGTCACTTTTACAAAACTATCTTCGTCTAGTACAGTGGTCGGCAAACTTTTTTTACGAATGCCCAAATTCTCCATTTAATCTTAACTGGAGGCTCACACAGCATAAAACGTTCCGTAACAAACTAATACGACCCCCCCCAGACAAGTTTGTTTCATAAAATTGCATTGAAAATGTCTCCTAACATTAATCAACATTTTTTGTTTAAATTCGAAAATTAAATTCATGTCGAGTACACTTGACTTTGGTATTCATCCTGTCAGTTATTTACGTTCAGGTTTGTTGCATTACATATGAGCCGACTGCGATACATGTTTTCATGCACTATAGCCAAGTGATCTAATAAAGTACGATCTGTTTATCTATCACCGCGTTGTTTAAAAAGGCGCTATGCTCACATGCTTTGTTAACAATTTACTGGTGCTGGTGTCGTGTTTTTCGGTTGGAGCCGAAATCTTGAACTCATTTGCTCTTACGTGGGTTGGGAGAAAACGCCGATAACTTCTGAGTCACCTGATAATTTTGCTTTCAAGTAACGTCAGTGACCTTAATAAATATGATTCAAGATCACGAGTTACTCACTATTTGCTGTCATGATTTTATCTGCTGATGACAAGGAAATTTTGACAATTCTGTTCACACAATAACTAATTTATGACTATGTGTGAACAACCTGAGTATAGGATAGGTTGATACACAGTAAGTGAAATTGTAACCATTGCACTGAGCTGCATGTATATGAGGTCTTGTACTTTGCCCAGTATATCTTCATCACTGAGCAATTGCTGGATATTAGGGGTTAAATTGAAAAGGAATTACGTGGTTTGCAAAGAAACATATTTGAACATACATTTCCATACAAATTACCAGCAGCCCAAAATATCAACAAGAGTCGACGTCATATTGAAATGATTCATAGCGAATGTCAAGTAGTTGTGACGTCACTCAACGCTGCAAAATTATCCGGTAACTATTGCAAAGTTGGCACAAGGAGTCAATTGTTACGTAACAAACGACCGTTTTGAACTGCTGAATGCAAATTTTAAATTACGCAGCCAATTACGAAAATTATGACGCAATAACGACTTGACATTGACCAATAATAATAAACTAATTGAGCTTACATTTACCCATGTAGTTTACTTTCTTTCGTAGACAGTATGGCCGTAGGCAGGATAACCGAATCATTTAAAGATAATCGTATCACATTGCAAATAAACATAAATAAACATTTTTGAACACTAAATTATCTAAACGCTACTTTCAAACGCAAAAAAATTTTACATTGTCATGAAATGATTATGATGTAATGTAGTTGTGACGTCACGCAGCGCTACAGAATTGTCCGGTAACAATCGCAAAGTTGGCACAGAAAGTCGACATTGTTACGTAACAAACGAATATTAAAAATTGCTGACTGTAAAATGACAATATTTGCAACAAGTAAAATGCACACAATGTCGTGTGCTTTGTATGGGGCATCTGAATTACTGGGGAAATGTTGGTGTTTTATGACAAAATTTCAAACAAGAGAATGTTACAGCTCGAAAGACGTGATTGAGTTCCTTTCAACCTCATTTCTATTTTGTGTCCAAAATGTCAACTGAACTTTATCACAATCATTTTTAATGCAAAAAAACTAAACATTGACAGGAGCGGGATTCGAACCCGCGCCTCCAGGGGAGACTGCGACCTGAACGCAGCGCCTTAGACCACTCGGCCATCCTGCCATCTGCTAGCAAGACAGTAAAGAAACTAAATGTACCTACAACTACAATTTATCCCCGGTCGAAACAGAACTGACCTTATCAGAAAACTATTTCATGTAATGTCAAGTAGAGGCGACGTCACGCAACGCTACAGAATTGTCCGGTAACAATTGCAAAGTTAGCACAGGAAGACAACATTGTTACGTAACAAACGATCATTCAAAACTGTTGAATGCAAATTTTAGCAAGTACCAAGTTACGCAACCAATAACGGAAACCCGATAGGGGCTTGACATTGGCCTTGAAGAGGTGTAGTTAAGTAGGCAGGATGACCGAGTGATCTAATGAGCTGCGTTCAGCTACCAGACTCTGCTACCAATTACCGGTGCTTTAACACAACTAAAATCATGAGTGACATAAAAAAACAGACTAAACTCAATTGTCATGAAAACAAGTGTCGAGTTTTTCGGTTGGCGCCAAAATCTTGAAGTTATTTGCTCTTACGTAGGTTTGGGAGAAATTCTCAAAACTTTTGAGTCATCTAATATTTTTACTTTCAAGTAAGTAAGGACAATGACCTCAAAAAATATGATTTTAAATCACGAGTTACTCAATATTTGCTGTCATGTTTACATCTGTTTACATCTTTTGACAATGCTGTTTACCACAAAAACTTATTTATGACTATGGTATGAACATCTTGTGTACAGGATAGGTTGATACATAGTAAGTAAAACTGATACCAGTGAACTTGGCTACTTGCATATGAGATCTGGTACTTTGCATAGTGTATCTCGTTTACAGGGTTAGTGCTGGATAAATTAGCAACGAATTTTCTACTTGCAACTTGAATTTGCTGTGTGTTGCCTCATAAAAGTCTTGTACTACACAAAGAAAGTTTATTAAAAGTAATGACAGGAGCGGGATTCGAACCCGCGCCTCCAGGGGAGACTGCGACCTGAACGCAGCGCCTTAGACCACTCGGCCATCCTGCCATCTTCTAAAATGCCAGGAAAGGAATTGAAATGTACGCATCACTGTGATTTACCTAGGATAGATAAATTGACCCTATCTCAAAATTCTTTAACGTCAATGTCAAGTAATTGTGACGTCACGCAGCGCAAAGTTGGCACAGGAAGTCAATTGTTACGTAACAAACGATCGTTCAAAACGGCTGTATGCAAATTTTGCAATTGCCAAGTGTCGCAACCAATAGCGGAAACGCAACAGCGGCTTGACCTTGGTCCTGGCGTGTCTAGGGTGATTTTTGCTTGTGTTTATACTTGAGTTTACTTTCTTAACTAGGCAGGATGGCCGAGTGGTCTAAGGCGCTGCGTTCAGGTCGCAGTCTCCCCTGGAGGCGCGGGTTCGAATCCCGCTCCTGTCAATTATTATTTATTGAATATAAACAGACAGTGACATATATTTTCAGGTACCGATTAGCCAAGCCATCTATGGTAGACTCATGTTATGTGTGTATCACCGTGTTGGTTTAAGGAAAACCAATGGGAAACAAAAACAACCCAAACTTAATTGTTACATGTGCAAACACAAATTTATGAAACCACCGGTCATGTTTTTCGGTTGGCGCCGAACTCTTGAATTTTATTTGCTGTTACATAGGTTGGGAGAGAAGATTGAAAAATTTCTTAATCACCTGATAATTGTAGTTTTAAGAAAGGGCAGTGACACATGAAAAGTATGATTCAAAATCCCGAGTAACCACAATACTTGCTGTCATGTTTACATCAGCCGATGATAGTGAAATTTTGACAATGCTGTTTAACACAAAAACTTATTTATGACTATGGTTTTATCATCTTGTGTACAGGACAAGTTCATACACTGTAGGTGAAATTGACACCACTGCACAAAGCTGCATGAGGTCTTGTACTTTGTAAAATATGTATCTTGATCACTGGGTAAGTGCTACATTTTAAATTAGCAACGAATTTCGAACATGCAAACTTGAATTTGCTGTGCCTTGGCACATAAACGACTTGCACTACACAAAGAGAATTGCTCAAAATTAAAAGTGACAGGAGCGGGATTCGAACCCGCGCCTCCAGGGGAGACTGCGACCTGAACGCAGCGCCTTAGACCACTCGGCCATCCTGCCTTATGTTGGCAGTTAAGGAAAGAAATGGAATTGAATGTTCGTATGACTATACGATTTAGCGACAGTCAGAAAAAAATTGACCTCATCATAAAATTATGTCACGTCAATGTCAAGCAGTTGTGACGTTACACAACGCTACAGCGTTGTCCGGTAACGATTTCAAAGTTGGTACAGGAAGTCGACATTGTTACGTGGCAAACGATCATTCAAAACCGCTATGAGCAAATTTTGCATGAGTGCCAAGTATCGCAACCAGTAGCGGAAACCCAATGGAGACATGACAGTGGCCCTAAAGTGTCTGGGGTGAAAAAAACTGTCGTGTTTTTCGTTTTGCGCCGAAATACTGAACTTATTTGCTCTTTGGTAGGTTAGGAGAAAACACCGATAATTTCTGAGTCACCAAATGATTTTGATTTCAAATAAGGGCAATGATTTCAAAAATATGATTTAAACTCTCAAGTTACCACAATATTTGCCGTCATGTTTATATCTACAAATGATAAGGACAATATGACAATGCTGTTTACCAGAAAATCCAATTTCTGATGAACAATAGTATGTCCAAATTTGATACAACGTTCTACAGATAGGCACGCAGTCTCTCCGGGAGGCGTGGGTTCGAAACCCGCTCTTGTCAATTTTGGGTGTTTTTTTTATGTCGACATTTGTTTTAAGGAAACAGTTCGACGTCTTTATATAGCCGGGTGCTTAAAGGAAAACAATTCCACGTCTTTATATAGCCGGAATTCTAAAACAAAGTCCGTTCCACGTCTTTTATATAGCTGGGATGCCTAAAGTAAAACCATTCAATTTCTTATATAGCCGGGCTCAAAGGATCCCGTTCAACGTCTTTATATAGCCAAGATGCTTAAACGAAAACCCGTTCCACGTCTTTTATATAGCCGGGATGCCTAAAGTAAAACCATTCAATTTCTTATATAGCCGGGCTGAAAGGAAGCCCGTTCCACATCTTTCTATAGCCAAGATGCTTAAAGGAAAACCCGTTTCACGTCTTTATATAGCCAGGATTCTTAAAGGAAAACCCGTTTAATGTCTTTATATAGCCAAGATGCTTAAAGTAAAACCATTCAATTTCTTACATAGCCGGGCTCAAAGGAAACCCGTTCCACGTTCCTATGTAGCCGGAATGCTTATGTAGACGTCCTTATTATGGCAGGATGCTTAAAGAAAACCCATTTAAAGTTTCCTTAGTAACAGTTTGTTCAAAGAAAAGCCATTTCAGTTCTGTTTAAAGGTCGTCCAATGAAAAACATCGTTCTAAGTCAACGAAAGTTTGCCTTTTTTCAAAACCCTGAGACACAATCAACCAAAGGCTATAAGAAGTATGTCTAGATGCCGAAATATCGCCCAAGGCAAGAACAGCACTAAGACCAATCCACTAGAAAGTTATATTCTCAAATCCTAAATCGTGAAGTGTTGAAAGGTCGTTTCAAATTGTGGTAAAACTTGAGACAAAGTCTACCACAAATATTTTGAGACATCCACAACTTTGTGCATTGCAGTTTAGAGATAGGCGCTGGAAAAGGATTTGGCATATCATGTTGCAAAATTGTTTGAAAATAGCCCTGTTTCGACCTTTTAAAACGTGCTATAAGGGACGCATTGCAGCAATTTAAAACCAATTCTATTTTACAACCAAAATAGATCTATCTGGTATTTTTTTTCTTTTTTCTGTTAGGATCTTGTGTATAAAAGTCAGCTTGGTTGACTTAGAGTTACCTATCGAAGTGATTTTGCAAGGATTTTGCTGTCTTAAAGCCAAAGTGATGAAGTTGATTGTTTTCGTCGTGTTGCTTTGCTGTATTACTTATGGGGTAAGTAGCTTAGTTTTTTTAATATGCCCGTTGCGAAAAACAACATTTTATTAAATCTTCGTTTTAAATTAATCTAAGAACAGGTTATAGGAATGACTTTACTTTTTATTAAAAACAACGCTTTAGACATAGAACCGCAAAAACAATTATCTAGTATGAAAGACTTACACATCGCAAAGTTAATATTATCGGTTGGAAGATAGAAAAAACTGTACATTACTACACACTGGTAATTGATTTTTTCAAGTATTGTTATGTAACATGTGTTGATATTTTATAGGCTTGCTGTGAAAATTTCTGTGGTGCAGATTGTGATTCTTACAAGAAATTCGGTGAGTATTTAATGATGATTATTTGCGTCTTCGTGTGATGCTTTTGTGCCCTTAACGCCAGCAGCCATCACAATGTACGTTTTTCGTCTATGTTTTTTTAACCAAAGTTAATGACAAAATTATAAGAAAGCACCTATCTACGTAAAAACACAGGATACGGGCTTGAAGAGGAGCTTAATTAAAAACATAACTGCCAGAGAGCTTTTATATAGTGAATACATTTTATCAGTGCACTGATGATGACAACAGCGATTGTCGAAACGTTTGCAAAAAAATGTTTTCACTACATACAAGTTCTCTGGCAGGTCTGTTTTAAAATACTGTTTATATACGTCATTTATACCTAAAATTTTCAAAAACACTTCCAAACTTTAGTTAACGATGTAAGAAAATGACCTCATGTGCCCCAAAAACTTAGTGCGACAAGAAGAGGTAATAGCAGTGTAACCTTTTGAACTGGCAAACATATAACTTTTGTTACATGATCAATTTGATCAAGTACATCCGGGACCTCTTGTTGACCCCCACAGCAAAAGAACCAAAGCGCCTGATTGATTGATTGCAGGAAATGTTGCTAGGTTGAACATATGCAACAATTTTGTTGGCTGGCGGGTACAACCGGATCAAATTTATGCATCAAATTAACAGACGATTGAAGAACAGTTTCCTACTCAAATATACACAAACACATATTTATTCCAACAAAATTAAGATTGTTTGAAGGAAGACCATTCCAGGCCAAATTATTTCCAGTTTGTTTAAAGGCAAAACAATCCAGGCCATTTTATTTCCAGTTTGTTTAAAGAAAAACCATTCGGGCAAAATTTATTCAAGGTTGTTTAGAGGAAAACCATTCCGTTTCTTTCCAAAGTCAGGAGTCATAAAATATTACCATTTAAAACCGAGTTGAGGTTAGAACCCACAACCATTTTACATCGGCGTTTCAAGTCAACAGCAACAAACTAAAGCGTCGTTGCTGAAAAATAAATCTTTACAAACTCTTAAATGTACATGAATTATAATCTTTTCGATGGAACTGCAATGAGGCATGTAGATCGACAGTGCTAATATATCTCATCTTAACATTGTTCCGCCTAGCGAGTCCCTTTATAATCAACTGATACTTGTTTTGCAGCGTGGTTGATTTGTGAATGGTGCAAAACCTTGTGTTCATCAGGGACAGTTTTTGCCATGGAGCCGCCGGACAGCATTCAAAAATAGAATACAAGCAGCTTTTTTGTGTTGCAACCATCCTGGACAAAAACACTTGGCTACAAAACCCCTCATTTGTAACATATTTTTATTGCTGCTTTTTTAGTATGTTGTGTGCGGTTGTAGTTGTACATATTTTTTGCTTGTTAACGCAATAAAATGTGCTGCATATAAAGTACAATGTAACCGGATTAGGGTGAACTTGATACTGAGTGAATTAAGGGCCTTGAAGAACGGAATTAAGCAATGTTGTGTTGGGTTTGTTTCGCTTGGTGAAAGAAACTGTAGCGACACACTAGCACTAAACCAGGGGTGGGCAAACTTGTTCAACGTAAGAGTCACTTGCGGCAAACCACAAACACCAGTGGGCCACAATATCAGTTTATACATTATAGTGTCAACACAGACACAATAAACAACAGTTATAGAAACAATACAGACACAATATTTATCAATATTAGGTTTTTGTTTGAGTTGCTATTGCTGTATAAAATCCGGACAATGTATCGTTAAAGCTGTGCGAATTAATTCTATAAGTGTTCATNGTATAAAATCCGGACAATGTATCGTTAAAGCTGTGCGAATTAATTCTATAAGTGTTCATTTAAATCGCAGTGGGAGTAACTCCATTGATACATGGAATAAACTTTGAATTTGAGGTAACAACTCTCTGTTAATTCGACTATTCAGCTAGAAGAGCCACTAAAACATGCCGCGGTTTGCCCACCGTTGCACTAAAACTGACACCAAACCTGAGATGGCTGTGGAACGTTAAAACGTTATGAGGCGCAAAAATATATGGGGAACAATTGATGGATCGAGGTTGATCGCGCGGCAGCTACACCGTAATTACAAGGCGTTATGTGACTCACGTTTGTAAAATGTCAGTAGGCGACTTTGCGGGTTTGAGGAATTCACAGCGACATGTCTTTAGGTTTAAGGGCTTAAAATGCACTTTAACGTCCACCAGACGTTTTGACCAGGTGGGTAGAGATCAACATGTTTTGAAGTTCACAAAG
>QXVZ01012744.1:0-38598 GCA_008931825.1 Phallusia fumigata | reverse complement strand
ATGATTATTTATCTCGTACCTTTTGAGTTTGAGTTTCATATTTATCGATTGTTATCGAAATGTACTTGATTTTTAAGTCGGCACTTACGAATAAAAGGTACGAGTAAATTGTTTAATGCGATCGTTGCAAAAAACAACCTTTGAGGGGTTTGGATACGGTTAAATGGAAACGTTTACACATAAGTCTTTCCTAATGTATCTAAAACATTTACAGCATCACGTATTGGAAGACTATGAACTGTTGTCACAGTGATTCTGAAAAAAATCTCCGATTACGCTTAGTCAGGCCTAGATGCGCCGCAGCATCACCAATCGGAAACAAAACCAATCAAAAGTTTTTTACAGCCGAAAACTCCATAGCTTGCATTTTTACCAAATTGTATAGAATGGTCACTTTATTTGCGAATACGAAAGCACACGAACGGTAAAAAATAATATATTTCAGGTCATAAAACTCATTTCCAAACATTTCAGGGTAAATTCAACAGGCAGATTTGCGTATGCGATAGATGAGAAGTTTCAACCTACTCTCCTGTATACTGCATTGGAAGTCCCATTATGCGGCAGCAGTTCTGTAAAAATGTAACACACTGGTTATCTATGACCATTTTTTAATCTACGTAACATTACAGAACTTCAAGCTGCCTCCCGTAAATTTTGCAATAATAGCACTGGAAAAGTCAATGCGCTCGATCGGAGCAGTCAGTTCTACGTAAAGTACAGGATTTTTGTCCGAAATTCAGGCATTGGCCCAGGCCTTTGACGACCAGGATAAAACTAGTTTCAAAGTTGTCAGCCTAGTAGCTACATCAAAAAAAAGTTAAAAAATACCAATGTGCGCGTAAGAGCCAAAAAACTTTAACTTTATAGGGGAAAAACGTGTACTTTAACTTGAGAAGTACATGTGCAACTAAAACATATTATGTTTAAACATTTCCCTAAAGTTGTCAATCCAAATACCTGGTCGCGGAATTCCTGGGCACCGACCATTGAGATTCCGCAATTTCCCAAATGTAGCCAATGGATTTTGCTGGCGCATTGGGCAAGATATTTAGCACCAAGATCACCTATTACATTCCAGTCCAGAAAGAGACGAGTCATCTACAAAAAACGCGTTTTTAAGTTGATCATTAGTAAGTTTGTTTTTCATCGCCATGCATTGTGTTATTATTCTGAAACCATCTGTACGCAAATAAGCAAATGTCCTTGGAACTCGAAACGTTTGAAACGGTTGCACTTAAAGTAGCCCAAAGGAACCTACCGGTTGTTGTAAAGTACTGATGCCCTTGGTCAATAACTTAATGTCGTCTGAAGTAAGGTCGCAACCTCCAAGGCCAAGAACTTTGATCTCATTGACGCACGATGTGATATGTTCGATACCCTGTCGAGCAATCGGGTTTCCACCAAGGTCCAACTGCTTAATCTTGAAAAAATAAACAAGTTTTTTAAGTGGTTAGGTCCAAAAAGGCTGTGTCCTCGTAATAACTACAAGTTGACGCACTATACAATTACCGTTGTTACTTGGAGATACGTTTACGATTGGAACAAGAATGTGCTGGACACCAACCGTTGAGGCATATGTTTTAGTAGCTATTAAGTAGGAAATGACAAAAATAAGAATCAGACGACTATAAGAATATACAAAGACTTACGGGTCGCTTGGAATATCGAATTTTCGAGCAAAATGATTTCAGACCATTTCCTTTGATCTTGTTTTTGGTCAACCACCACACATCGACGTTCTCAATACATTGTGAGAAGTACTCAAGTGAAGTAATGGGATTCTTGCTTAAGTTCAGTATATCGAGCTGTAAAATCAATTGAAAAGATGTTATCAGCTCCACAGTGCCGAAATTATTTAAGGAAATAGTTACTGAACTATACAAGACCCCAAAAAGCTTGCACGACCAAGCTTTCGAGATGTGAAACCGAATAGTTTATAGGAAACCTTAATATGAAATAGTATTACTGACAAAAATCACATGTTACCGGTGTAGGTCGCTTTGACAGTGACTCAGCCAAAATCCAAGTGGTTCTATCAGTAATGTTGCATTCAACAAGCTCCAACAACGTAAGGTTGTTAAGTTGTCGGATCACGAGTTTCATTTCCGGAATTCCTATCGTTGCGCGGACATGTAAGGTTTCAACCTATAAAAATATTTGATCAGGTGATGTACAAATTTGATTTGTATCAGAGAAAACGAGTTTTTCTGTAAACACGAAACAGAAGGGAGAGAAGGAAAATGACAAAAGCATAATTTGATTTTCAGCTTGCTATTAATGGAAATGCGTACGCCTTTAACCCTGCGACAAATGTGCTAAATTTTAACCAGGAACGCTCTCTAATTTTAGCAATAAAATTATGAATATTACAGCTAACTATAAAACAGCGGTAACCAATCAACAGGTGAAAATAATTACCACGTGGTTCGTGTTGGCTGCTCCAAGAAACGAAGCTATCCCGTCCGAATTGCTGAAGGTTAATGGGTGAGTGGGACTGCACTTTATCCGGACAGTCCTAGAAGTCATGAATTTTAGCATTGAGACCAGGGCTGACTCTTCATTCGGCATCAATCTATCACGCAAAATTAGCTCTTCGGGGAAGACTTGAGCCAAGCATGCCTTCAACTCCGTGTACTGAGATTCTTGAACGAGGCGACATAGCCTCAAGACCTGATATTGCTTTCCCATTGGGCTGTTTGTCAAAAACGATTTTAAGCGGTTCACTTTTTCCGGGAAATTCCAGTTGGAGTTGTCGTTACAAATTGCCCCTATCTTTCGTGAGACCACAGGACTGCACATGCCGAAAAGGAACTTCAAGACAGTTTCCCAGTGGTCGTCTGCCTTGTCTATTCGGCCTAGGTGCTTTGAAAGCTCGTCGGCTGAACAAAAGCGGATCAAGTGACAAGCAGCGAAGAAATCTTGCCAGATTTGCTCGGTAAAACGGTACCTCTTGCTCATTTCTGGCATATGAAGTGTTTCTGGGCTTTCGTGTACGCTACAAAACGGTTTCAGCACATCAATACCTTCTTTGGGAAGCTCGACTTGTGTAAAGCTCCTTTGCTTTTTATGTTTGCAGGTGAAAGCCAGCTTCGAAATAGATTTAAGATGCTGTAGAGATTTAGGAAACTGATCTGCCTGCATGAAGTCTTGAAGCTGAGAGGTGAGGATATCTGTGATTGAAATTGCCCCATGTTGGGCCGAGCGCTTGCTAATGTAGTTTACAAGAGTGATAAGGTACACCGGGACATGACAAATGTCGTTCAGGTTTTTTTGTTCGGAAAGATGTCGCTTGACGTTCTGGTAACTAGAGTCGTCGTGACACAGCTTCTCACATAAAGCGTCTTGCCCCTCCTTAGCAAGACCCAGAACTTTTAAAACAAAACGCGGCTTGTACGCCTCGTGCAGTTGTCGAAACGCCCCAGTTCGGGTGGTCACAAATTTTCTGGCATTCTGGAGCAACTGACCAGAGAGCAGGCTCTTGAGGATATCAGAGGGATAATTAAGATCGTAGAGAAATGCGGGAGGAGAAAATTCGGAAAAGTTTTCAACAGCGGCTTTGTCGAGACCTTCGATGAAAATTGTGACATTAGACGACTGACTTAACTCGTCAAGCAGAATTTCAACAGACTCCTTGCTGTATGTAGACGAAGGAACCAAAAACTGCAGAACACTGCACTTCCTGGTGTAATCAACGGCTTGGCAGTTGATATAGAACACGTAACCATCGCCGCGCACTTGCGACGTTGATAGCAATGACTTTAACATCATTCCACAGAAGACGGTCTTGCCAATACCTGCTCTGCCGATGACGCACACCGTTTTGCCAACGCGTTGGATAAAGGACGTTCGTGCAGTGTGTGTTGAATACAACGCAAAGGCTTCACGTTTTGCATTGTTTATTGCCCGATCGAAGAGCTTTTCCGCGTATATGTCTTGAGTAGTTTCGGATAGCTGCGGATTAAGAGGAAAACTGTTTCGCTTCTGTGAATTGCCCAGAGATAGGTGGTTTGTGAACGTCAAAGGAACAGGGCCCGCTTCTGTTACGTTTGCCTTTAGTTGACTTAACAACGTCGAAACTTGTATTGTTTTTTCTGCAACAGAAACGTAAGATTGAAACCACAAGCAAATAATGTGAACTTTAGAAGCAAAGGCAACTTAAAACTTAACAGTTGTTGCAATGGTCCAATTTGCCGTAACCACCTCTTTAACAATTTGTTTACTATTTACTTACTTAACGTTTCATGATCTGATGTGTCCGGAACTTCTTGTGGGTGTGGTCTTGTGTAATAATGGTAAGTTGGATCAATAATAACACTTTCAGCGAATATTTTGTGCTCAATCTGCAAACAAAAATTTCAAATGACCCCCAATGTCATAATTGCACAAAAGGTAACGCATATTTACATTTCATCCCATAAATCTGCCGTCGAATCAACTAATTAACAAAGGACAGACCCCTTTGGGTCGCTCCGATGCAGCCGCATTTAATTCCCTTTACAGTTGGTACTACGACATGCATGTGCAGTTCCTAAACTAACCGAGACAAAACCAATATTAGGTTGTGAACAAGTCAAACCTGTTGTAAAGTTTGATTTCCCTCTCCGTCGTCGGCGTTCCGCGGCAAAGCAATTCTTATACTGGGCTCCCTCGAAAGCATCTTTTTAGATTCAGCAAACTTACTAAAGGCGCAGGCAATATGACTGTCTGGCACATTAAAACGCTGTGTTATAGTCTGTGCGCCTACGCACACCAGTGCATGACCGAAGTAACTTCAGTCGCAATCCAAAGTGTGACTAATCCTGACTGAATAATGATGCGTCGCCGAAGGAGTTCATTCCCACACAAAACGCATTGTGCGTTACGACATATACGTAATTTGATGTTAAAATAGATACAACTGGGTGACAAATTATGTCTCAGTGCAGAATGCATATATAGCTGAAGCCACATACAGTTTATACCAAACTGTAACGTGTGATGCACACCCGTAACTATAAGCAAAGCAGAGAAGTAAGGCCACATTAAATACAAACCGATTTACGTTTTAATAGCCACCAAAGGACAGCCAGCCGTAATGAAGTGAATATCAAACTCAAACATACTTGTCAACTAAGCAGCAATACTGTTCACAAAAAAATCAAGATTCAATAACGATTGCCCATGATTTTAAATCCGTACTATCTAGTAAGTCCCCATCATTTACAACACAACAATGGTTGAGAGTTTTTCCATGACAATTGCGTGTGACGCCACATTATTACCAAGCATCTACCTTTCACTAGTTACCGATGTACCTTATTGCACTGGATTCGAAACCTTGGCCTTGGCACCGTTCTGAAACCGCCATGTTGCATTCGACTCGCATATTAATTTCTAAGCATATCTAACCGATATCTTTCCGGTAACACCTTGCCGAAGGTCGCCTGCAAATCTTGAAAACATTATCTTGTATTTCCAATTCAGGTTGCATGAGATCGCTTGTGTTTTAAAATTTCGACAGCGGACAGCATTAGATCCTGATCGCAAACGTCACAGTGCCATGCTCGCTGTAGCGAGGGAATAGATTGTGACGTACCAGAGTTTTCGGCTTCTTCTGATGCCTGTAATAAATTATAAAAACAGTTGTTTCAAAGGTGGTCGATTCTTTGACTTTGTTTTACAGCTTTAATTTATTTGTGGAAAGATTCGAGCAGGTTTTGCAAAAAACTTTGTTTACTCGCACGGATAAAACGATAAGTTATTCCCAGTTTTGTCTAAAAAAGGTCATTTAGTTACAGCCCATTACCAGTTCATAGCATAAGCAACAAGGTATACTCATGGTAAAGCACTGTTACGTTTATCTGTATCATGGCACTCACGTCCTTCGAATCCAATTTGGCGTCGGGGTCACCACATGCAGCTTGGTGTCTTAATCGCTCCGATATGGTGAGAGGTAATTTCACTTGACACGTAGGGCAAGTCCAAAACACACGCAAGTAATCGCCGCCCATGTCTGGTGTTCCCTGTTGCAGACAGTTGTAGGTCAGAAAGGGGGCGAGGGATACCCCACCCTTGAGTGGGTGAGGTTTTGCGTCGGTTAACGCGACAGCGAAACTCTTTGCTCCTGAAAATACAAATTTGTTGTCTTTCGAGGTCATTACAATGTATGAATAAACACCAATAACCAAGGTGTTAAAGTTTACATTTTTGGAATTAACACATGCTTTTTGTAGCCGGTGTAACTAATGTAATTTTAAATTTTAAGAATTCAGTGACTGAAGTTAATAAAGGTGATTACACTAAGAATTTGTTAAAATAAATAAATCAACTACAGTTATTACTAAAAAACCAAATGGGACTTGATAGTAACATTGCGGTTATGCAAAATATATTCTATCCATTGCAAGAACCTTTTACAACATCGTCGTCGTTGCATCCAGGCCCAACATAAAGCTTTTTCTTCTCTAGTGCAGTGAAACGTCGAAGTCGGTAGACGATCTTGCTATCCAGAAATTCAGCAAGTTTGTCACCAAGGAAACGTTGAAGCTTCAGAGTTTTTCGACTGCGGCTGGGATCTGTGTAATCAAGATTGCTTTTTAATGCTTGTGACCAGTTAGGTAATGTTTTGTCCAACAAGTCCAAATACATTGCAGTGTTGCATGACACGAACTGGATATCGGTTACCATCGCCTTAAGTAAAATCAACGTAATGCAAGTAGATACTAACACTTGAATACAGTAATTGTACTTCTATGACAAAACTGCACCTTAGTTGGGTTTCTACTTTCCTATATAACTACTTTCCCCACCAAATATAAGCATAACTACGTCAGATTTCATTCTATACTTTACAAAGCAGCATGTTTTCTTTTGACAGGCTGGTGAAATTTAGATGTGTGTAAGCGTTGGCGTATGGCTAAGGAAAACACATTGCGTATTGAAATCTTGTTTTAACGAAGCAACACCAATCTACCGCCGTCTTCTTTTCTGCTCCCGGCCAGTCTAAGGCGCAGAAGCTCATCCCATGCACTTCTCAACTGTAGAGTAGAAGCAACCGTGGACTGCGCCAGTTCTACATCGGGTACGTGTATTTCAATCCACTCGTCCACCACGATACGTTGGCAGCTGGCATCTGTGTCAAGTGATTGGGCGAACAACATGAGGGTCTGCAGTGCCGGAATCTGAAACGTGTAGCAAAAAAATGCAAATGATTATGTGCGATTAATGGCAATGGTCACGTCAGTTCTATTTTAGAAGTAAACCGGCGCGTAAAAAGGCTCAGTCAGTGCATGTTATGCTTGTTCAACTTTACAAATGGAACGAATGCTTCATATACAGATGGCGGTTAAAACAGGTTTTTTACTTGTAGCGCAAAATAAGTTTAGATTTCCTGTTCAAATCTAACGACACAAAGCGAATCGGACGTGACTAGGTAAGACAAATGAAACCCAATAATAAACTACAACGGCATTCAAAAAATCACTTTGTGCAAACCGTTGGTGGTACTATACCTTACGCTAAAGCAAATTGTATTAAATTCTAATACACAAAACTTCATCTACCCACCCTCATTGTGTTGACCAAATATGGCTTGGTGGTTTCAAGAAGAGAGACGTATGTTAGGAGTTGGTGGCGATGACCAAGCAAACCCCTGTGTCCGGAGTGGCCCTCTTTTATCAGGGCTGGATCATCTTTTCCAGTTGGCTCAAGCTCTTGTGGGTGATGAGCAAAATATCCGTTGGGGTGAAGAATTACAAAAAGTTTGTTCCTTGTGTGAAAAACCTGAATATTATAAAGTTTGATGTGTTTATATTGAAAACTGGTCTTTGGTAAAATAATATGTTCAATAACTCTATAGTTAACATCTTGTTTGGTATGTTTTTTTTTAACATATATGGCAAAATTTATTTACATTGTTAACCCAATTTTGTTGAAAATTTCGATTAACGGTACCGATACCGATCGACGTAAACATACATGACAGTTATGGTATGCAAGTGAAGTTCATCAGCAGCAGCTCGACTGAAAGGTAATGTTGTACCTAAACGAATACTGAGGTATTGAATCAGTATTTGTTGTTTTGTGTTGCCTGACATGTGCAAAAATGTTTTGAAATTGCACTTTTCGTCATATATTGTCCAAAACCAAACATACATAGGACGCTGCCAGCTGATTACGATACCTGATCTGAATCGGGGGAATAGGAATTGCAGTCGTCTGGAAACGCCAGGTTGGGGTAAAGCCCTGAACACAGTATGATCTTGAGCATGATGATGTCACGCAGAGTAAATTGACGACGTTCGCTTGAGGCCTGTCAAAGTAAAACCAGTTGTTAGTTGAATGACACACAACAAATTACGAAACAGTAAAGTAAAGTGTATTACAACTATTCTAACAGCTAAAGGGTCAAAAGGAACACAAGATACGGACTTCAGAATAGCTTAATTAAAAACACAAATGCCAGAAAACGTGTATATAGTGAACGCATTTTTAGCAAACGTTACGTCAATCGCTGTGGTCACCATCACTACATAAATGACGTGAAGCTTAAAATTCTGCGCTATATATAGGAGTGACGTAAAAATGAAACCGTAACTCAATCGATGACGGCATTAAGTAACGGAATGAAGTAAAAAACAAGGCACTGATGATGACAACAGCGATTGTCGAAACGTTTGCAATAAAATGTATTCACTATACACAAGTTCTTGTGCAAATATGTTTTTAATAAAGGGTCAAATAATTTTATAAATTCCAAGTACTTTTGAAACTCCTAAGATACAAGAAGCAGTCGCCATTTAGAAACCGTTGCCCTGAACATTGAATTCCAACCAAGGGTAAAGGCTGATTCACACCAGATGCGTTTAACGGCTTGCCGTACGGTTTTTTGATCTCACGGCGAGCAGCGGGGCACTTACACCAGCCGGGACCAAAGACTATCTATCAACCATACAACACTTTGGCCGTGTCTGATAGCTAAACTTTGGTCCCAGTTGGTGTGAATGCCCCGCTGCTTGCCGCGAGATCAAAAAACCGTACCACAAGCCGTTAAACGCATCTGGTGTGAATCAGCCTTTACATGCAGTAAGGCATCCGTCTACAGGACTCTAGAAAACAGTTTACCTGGTAGAGTTTGTCAAGGTTGTGTCGGAGTTTAAATTCCAGGTCCTTTACGTTGGCAGCTAGAGAGGACGCAGAATTCTCATCGTTTTCCATTTCTTCGTCTGAATTGTCCACCTCGTATTTTCCCTCCTCTAGTCGCAACACTTTCCGCTTTCTTGACTCGTGTCTTGCAAAGTAAAATTTGTTGGTTTGTAAAAAAATTGTTTTGGAAATGGTCAGGATGTTTTCTAACGTAAGTTGTGACAAGAAGGTTAATGTACAGAATCAAAACGCCTAATAAAAATTGAAGTAACTATTGTTGTTCGTTTTTTTTGGTGTAAATAGGAATGGAAATTCGGTTGACCGGGTACACTTTTAAACCAGCGTTTAAACTTGAATAAAATTTCGCCTGTTATCGCACTTCCATCAAGTGGGCCAGCATTTTGCACTTTGTGCCCTTCATCCCCAAAACGAAGAAACAAATGGATGGAACTGTTCAAGTCATCACCTGATTCTATGCTTAACCCTCATAAGAGTATGCTGGGAACAGAAAATTACGACACCTGTTCCTGTAATGTACATACGCACGGCATCGCCCACCTCTGTTCGTCTTTCATCTGACGTAGGCGTTTTCTGTCTGCGTGACGTCGCCTTCTCTCGTAACTGGTACCCGCAGCCTCGTCATCTTTCTCGACGTGTGATAGAAGTGCGTTGCCCTAACGATGTTGTGAAACAATGTGAGACATGCGGTTTGGTCAGGGCCTATGAGAAGGGGTCCAGTATACACTATTCCGGGACTCTGAAGCTACGGAGGGGCCAATGACCGAATGACCGTTGTATTCTCATGAAGAAGTGTGCATTCTCATGCCTACATACAGTAAGCCTTAATTTTTAGTTTTATTTTTAAATCATAATAGAATTATGTGTCCAAAATGCGTTTTTGCCGGCTTGAAAGATTGTTAGGGCGGGCGCCTGGCCTGGAAACAATCCGGTCTTTATCATATGTTCACCTGCAAGAGATCCTCAAACTGGCGTTTCACGTTTGCCATTTCGTAGAACCTCTGTTCCTCCAGACATCGGCGTTTGCACCATTTACGACTGGAAGCTTTGCCTTCGCGCTTGACCTGATCATTAACAGTTGCAGGTAAAAACAATTCATTGGTAAAGAGGAATGTTTATTTAAATGGACTTGACAGGGATAAACAGGGTTTGCTCTTTTGACACTCGTTTTCAAAAAATTCATTTTTAAAATAAGTATAATGCAAAGGGCAGTTTTTCCAAAAACAAGTGGATATTTTTGGACATTTAATTTTATAACTTTACAGTTTGACTTGGTAGTGTGTCTCAGGACAGTGAAATCTCTTGTGACAGGCTTAAAACATAGATCACCGACAAAACAGGACTCAAACAGACCTAAAAACATAGATAAATCTTTTGTAATCCGATACAATCATCAGATATGGACAAAAATATACCTGAATCCACTCATCAAAGAGATTGAGAAGAGTAATAGGATCTCCATGATCGGACTCAAGAGGTCTACGTCTTGTACAGGCCTCGGCATTGTTATAAGCTGACCTGGTGTATGGAGATTGAACGCTTAAGACCGAAGCTATCGAGATCACTGGCTCCGTGACGTCAAACAAACTGCCCATAATCAGCATTTTGCCTGCAGACACAATAGCAGTTTGGTAGATAGGAGTCTATAGCTATAGCAAGGTAAGCTCCTTCGGAAGTTAAATTTTTGGTAGGGTCATTTCAACGTTCTTTTCGGGGCCTTTTCGTGCATTTCATTGTAACAGTCAAAAAAGGTTGTAAAGGTCGTTACAATAATAACAAAACTAAAGTAGAATACATGAGTCCACTTTAGGTGAAAGTAACCTCGAATTTTGACACAAAAAAACAGTGTTTGTACGCAGTTCAGATTTCAGAACAACTTTCACAAAGTTTTGGTCACATGTCCAAGGCTTGGGATACATAACAAAATTCGCAGCAAACATAACAACTGTAACAGCTTAAAACAACGTTAAAGACACCAGCAGGTTGCCATACCAACAGTGACGTCGACGGGTAGTTGTGCAAGCATTTCTCCAAGCGGGGTAATTTCGTCTTTAGAGTTGATCGCTCCGTGTTCGTAGAGACAACGGAGAGCATCGTTGAGCGAAGCTTTGGGCGGGGGTTCGATGAAAGAGAACGAGCGAACATCTCCCACGCCCATACTTTTCATCTAAAAAGAGCGAGTTTGAAGATGCGTTGAAAAGGGTGCAGATTTTAATGAAACGAACCCAAAGTTAATCTTTTTAAGACAAAATATTTGTCTAAAGGCATTTTTAAGGTAACTTGATCTGCAAAAATGGTCTGCATAAGTGTGTCTTTAAAATTATAACCACCGAACGGACAGGATTTTAATGTCTAAATAAAGACAGGGGTGCTTCCTTAATTTCGGTCATAAGATAAACGAAATTACGCATATACAACAAGATAACAACACGTATTATTGTGTACTTCATAATAATGTATTTAACTTTGTATATTTTGCACAGCTTGAGGTAAAATCGGAAAACACAAAAAAGGTTGAACCTACTTGCAGTATAAGAGAGTCAAGGGGCACACGTTGAATCTCAGGCACCGCGTAATCAGCTAACACGTCATAATCGTCCTCCGAATAAAGACGAAAGCAAACACCAGGTCCGGTTCGGCCAGCGCGACCTGATCACACGAGCAACCCCGTCTTTTACAGAGTTACATATAATTACATCGTTTTTCATACATAGGTTAACGTGGTCAAACATTCAGTAAACATGGCGTGTACAAGATGCGTACTACAGTTTCGGAAAGCTTTTTTCTCAGGTGGACCGCTGAAGCAGGTATGTGTTAAGGCTTTAAACGATTTTTTCACACGTTCACGTTTTTACGTAACACTACATATCAGGGGAAGCGACAACAATATCTCTTCTCAGCGCATAATGTTGGCGCTGTGTTTAAAAACAATAACAACCAACCATCGTCCTATAAAGATTCACCCTTTAAAGCTAACACAGTGATCGCCAACATGCAGATGTCTGCTATTGGAGGGACAGGTTCTGTGAGAATCACGGAAAGTTACGCTAATATTCTAACCTTTGCGTTGTTCAGCGCTCGCCCTGCTGATCCAAAACTCGTGCAGTTTCTTCATCTTGTACTGAGCATCATAACTCATCTCTTTCACTCGTCCCGAGTCGCACACAAACCTTACTCCGTCCACAGTCACCGACGTTTCGGCGATGTTAGTCGATAAAATGCATTTTCGAACGCCTTCTGGGGCCAGATCAAACACCTTGCAGAGGAGAATAATTCGCAATGCTCGCTAGGCAAAGTTGGCCGTTTGAAACAAATCCTTCGGTCAAAGTGTCCTTCGGTTTAGAACGGTGTTACTTAGCTATCACAACATTCAAACGTTTTCTGACGTACATGAAAAGCTTACTTGTTTGTTGGTTATACACAACATGTAATTCTACATATGAAACCCTGGCATGGGAGCCGGGATTTAACGTGTGGGACCCCGTCCCACAACGACATGTGATAATGGTATAACTGAATCTCAAGTTCGATCAACAAATTGATCCACTAAATGTGTCCGTTAACTATTTGCCCTTTCTAACATTATAACGTTGCGGATCTATTACCGACTTGGTGATTGTTTCTGCGCAGTATTGTCGCAACGATTTCTTTACCAAGCGAAATAAACTTGAACCTATTACGGGAGTTAACCGAATAAGACGTTATTCTTTACCTTGTCTTGTTCTTCAATAGAAAGGGTACTATGAAGCGGAAGAACAATCCAACGCTTTGTTTCTTCCGCGTAAGGTTTTACAGCATCTTCAACCGACGTAATTTCCTGGCGAAATTAAAAAAATTGTTTAAATTTACCCCAAAATGCTGTGTAACAATTCTGACCTGCATTCCTGGTAAAAACACAAGCAAATCGCCACGCTCTGTTGTGGGATATTTCTTGTCGATCTTTTGTAAAATCCTCACATACGGTCGAGGATCAAGGCGCGATGTTTTTGAAGTTTGCTCCTCCTTATCGAACAAATTAAGTTGTCCCAGGATTTATTACGAATTTACCCTCTACTTAAGCATAATTGTACAATTGCAAAACATTTTGGTCTAGTTTTGGTAATACTTTGAACCAAACAAAGCGATAATGGTATAATGGCAGAACAAGCGAAAAATTTTTTTTTGAATAATTTTTTATTGCACTCCTTAATTATCAAGTTGTACTGAGGTGCTGTATATTGGGAATCACTAAGGTGAAATACACTTACTATGGGGATAGGGTGATATTGAACTTGAATTGGGTAAAGACGACCAGGAACTTGTATAACTGGGGCATCTTTGAAATACTTTGAAAATAGCTCAAGGTTGATTGTAGCAGACATAAGAACCAAGCGTACTTCAGACTTTCTGTCACCTGACGTAATAAGATTACGGAGCAACCCGAGAAGCAAATCAGACTGAAGGTGCCTTTCATGAACCTGAAAAAATTGCCAGTCTAAATTTCAAGCAAGTGCACATTTACATTAAACCTTAAAAAAAGAAAACAGATAAGTGCCATATATCGTAAGTATTTTGATTTTAGAAATCACCAACAAATATCATGTGATTTGTACCTCATCCAGAATAATGACATTGTATTGGCCGAGTAAAGTGTCCTGCTGCATTTGTCGTAGCAGCAAGCCTTCAGTTAGAAACAAAATTCTTGTTGCCTTTGTTTTAGTTCCCTCAAATCTGTCGAAACAAAACTATCCATTTGACGTAATCTGGTAACTCATGTAACTTTTAATACAAAAATTGTGTACACATATGACTACAACATGAAATATTACAAACTTTTTGATATCCTTAATAAATATACATTAGGATGCACCTAAAGTTGGAGGAGCAGTTTAAGTGGCATAAAAGTTGGATCTTTTTGTACCTGATTTGGTAAGCAACTTCAGACCCATACTGATTTAGTGTTTCATAAGCAACACGCTTAGACAGTGAAATAGCAGCTATTCTTCTAGGCTGCGTGCAAGCAACTTTAGTAAATCCTGAATTGATCAGGTATTGTGGAACCTGAGTTGATTTTCCACAACCAGTATCACCAGCAACAATTACAACCTATAAGAAAGGATTTACTAGAAAATGTGGCTGAAGGCAAGTTACAAGTTTATATTACTAAACACCACAAAAATACCTTGTTGGATTTTACTGACTCCACAATCTCATCTTTGTACTGAGCAATGGGCAGATTTGCTTGTTCAGATCTTAGCTTCTTTAGTTTGGCAAAACTTTGCTTTTGCCTAAAGTCAATGTAATGCAACACTGCAGAACGAAATTCTGCCACCCTCTCCTGATTAAGATCACAATCCCCATAAAAGTCACTGTCATATCCTTTATGCCTAAATGTGATTTAGATTTAGACAAATGTAAAACTGTATGTTTACACTAAACTTTAAACCTTGCTCGTTTCTTGTGTCGTTGCTCATTTGAAACAAATTTTTCCAGGTCTTTAGTAACAACAGAGCAATTTATTTTGTATCTAGAAAAGATGAAGATTATGCAAATACCTAGCTACTTTTAAGATTTGCACAGTTTGTGGCTGAAAATCCCCATCACAAAGCAATTTCTGACATTGTGATCCAACTGAAAAGTAATTCCACACTGGGAAAACTGCCATCAAAAAAATTTACATAATCTGTTTAAAACAGGATAATGGTTAAATATACCTTGGATGGTAGTCTTTTGGTAGTTTAATGTCGCAATCTGCAGCAGGTGACTTTGAGTGATGGGCCTTTTCTTCATAGCTAGTGTCAGATTGCTTTCTTCGTGCTTCAAATTTTTGAAACCTTCTGAAGAACAACCAGAAGTCTTCATACTCCTTCGATCCAACTTTAATGAAGTCGTTTTCTCGAAAAAATAGCTAAAAATCGTTGTAATTACAGATGCGTCTCAAAATCCTTTATCGCAAACATGCATAATGCATGCCAAAGATGCGAAATTTTGACATTATTTCGTGTACCTTGTTCAGCGTGTGCTTGTGCTGATTCCAATCAAATTCACTCATTCTCATGAATCAATCATTTAGTTGGATATTGTAACTTATTTCACTATCAAATAGCAATCAGCAATCACCAGCAGTCTGTAAGGATTGCAAGTACCGCTCGGGAAAGTACCTCACGTTGTCCAAAGAGATGAAATTATTTTCCAATGTGTTTGTAAAAATTCTTGAAATTCAATCAAGTCTCTAAAGTGAAACAACAAATTAATGAAGGGAGGCCTGTTGCTTTGTTTATTTTAAAGAAATAAACACACTTTTTCGCAGGATTGTGCTTGCACCGCTGCGGATCAAAAATTTCAGCAGCTTATTTACCCCGTTGATTTATTGATTTTTGTCGGATTCATCTGGAGAATAGCAAAGCAATGATATGTCTCAAAACAAAAAAGCAACAATTTCATCGAAAGCATCGCGATCAAGACCAGGTTCCGGAGATCAGAAACGCAAAGTTCTTCCGTCGGATAAGCTAAACCCTAAAACGATCGATCCGGTAAGTGCTGTAAAATTTCAACAACTGACAGCTGTATTGTGCCCTTATCCTAGTTTTACCCTGTAACATTTTGTTTTCTTGTGTTTTGAAGTTTGCCAAACGATCTTCTCAAACAGCCTTTGAATCAGTATATGCTAGAGGTGGGATTCCTTGTCGACTAGTGCATGGTTCTGTGAAACATAAGTTGCAGTGGGATTTGCCAAAGGAACAAGTTCCATTTGACCCACTGCTTGTCACTCTAGCAGAGGTTTGCTAATTTAATATCACATTAGTTCAACAGAATTGATGTTGTGTCCAAAGCATGAAAATTCCTAACATTCTTTTTGGCAATTTTGTTTTAAAATGTCATTGTAAGCAACCTACAAGAAAAAAATATAAAAAAACAAAGATTAAACACTTTTTGGACTGTTAGTGTTAATTATCACAAACAGTACTATTGATATTGGCATGTTTTGTACCCTGTCTATAACATTAAACAAAGCATGTATAATACATTTTCAACTAGTTTGATGCATGTGACTTATGCCTTATATTTGTTGTATGCTAACCTCAGAAAAAGGTCATTTAACACTAACCACTACTTTATTAGGGTTTGCGGGAAACCAGACACCCATACACATTTGTGTCAATTGAGGGATTCAAGGATCTTTTGACTGTTGAGGATGCAAGTACCAAAGCAACTCCTTTGCTTCATAAAATTGCCCCATCATTGCGAGCAGCATTGAACTCCTCAGACCCTGGTGCATTTGAAAGAGGGCTAACTGCACTATCAAATCTTAGTGATTGTGTTGGACCTGAACTTGATTCTATTTTGAAGGTACGACGATTTAGTGGTTTGCAACTTATTTCGTGTCGCAAATAAGTTTTGGTAGGCTATTTTGGTTTAGTTGTTAGAAGTTTAAAATATAATTGATTTGAAAAACAAAACTAGGTTTTCAACTCTGGTAATAACATAACCTGCAGTAAACATATATCATTGTAGTTTTGAGTTAGCCATGCTGTACATGAAAAAATCATTAGTTTAAATCAGTAGTGGAGTAATTTGAGATTGGAATTTTTATAAATCAAATGTTTTGGCAAAAGTTATTGAAATTGTTAAGGTTTTGATGACTTGCCTTTCCAAACGAATGACTTCTGATCGAAAAAGGAGGGACGACATAACAGCTGTTATGCAAAAACTAGAGCTTAATGGGGGAAAGGATGTCCTTCCTCTCATCAAGTCCAAAGTGCCTGCATATTGTTCAGTATTTTCATGACTTTTTATTTTCACAGGATAAAACAGTTTGTCCTGGTGACATATTTCACTGTGGAAGTGTATACTGTACATTACTATACTTGATACTTGAACTGTACGTGATACATTGGTTCTGAATGACTCGTTTTGTGCTTCCAATTGACTTTACTTGGTGTCATAAAAAGTTTAACTTTTTTTAATTGTATACCTTTTGTACATTTGACTATATTTTTTTACAACATCGCTTCATTTCCTTCACAGTTACCTAAAAAAACGCGAGTTTAAGTGGTGCTAAAACAGTAAATATCAAGTTTTTCTCTGAACAAATTACATTCTATGGTAGTTAACCGTTTGTTACTAAATTGTGGACGTTGTCTACCAGTTGCTGGGCAACATGGTATTGCAAATACAACAATAGCGTAACATTGTGTGTGGGCTTTTGATTGTTAATCAAAATTAGTTTAAGTTAAGCTTCGCTGCAGCGTAGCTTAGCTGCAGCGTAATGTAAGGATATGTAACTTTAGTTCTCTACCGGTATGTTTGAGTAAAAATTCAGTTTCCTGCCTATTTGAAAACTGGAAAAAACTATCGGAAACGCTCGCTTCAAAAAACAAATTAAATGAGCAAAAAGTGCATACAGGGCTGACAGTTTTCGCTAAGTGAAAAGCCCTAACGTGTCAATGTTTTCATGGCGTTTTGATGCCGAAACTACAATCATTTTGAGCTATTTGGTATTTGCTAATTGGTTGTTTACAACGACAATAATAACAAAATGCAAATTTGTTTCAAATATATTAGAAATACAGTTTGTCTTAAGCCCTTACAAAGGCTGTTGTAACTTGACAGACACGTTTATTATTTTTCATTTGGTGTTAAAGGTTTGTGTTCAGGCTTTTCTCGTTAATTATTTGGATGCACACGTATGAACGTAAAGGCAGCGTAGCGGTGTGAGTGCGACTTGGACTTCACACAGCGCCCCTTTGGAAAACAGATGGAACCTTTAGACTTAAGCGTGGTTTGCGTGCAGTTAGCACTACAAGTTAGGAGACACTTATGGATTGTTTGTGTTTGCAGTTGAAGATCATAGTTGAAGGCCATAGTTTAGGGCCTCACTGCGTCTGATTCGTGGTATGGGTAAAATGTTTAGTTCCTATAAATTAGAGTTTTTAAAATATTTTGTGAAAAAAAATTGAAGAAGTGAAATCTAAAATGAACAAGTTGGGGGTTGCAAGCATCTTATCTGCCTGTATTGAATGCATTTTGTACACTGGAGTTTTGTTTGGATGGCCTTCCTTGCAGTTTAGTTTAAACAAAGATGGTTATTTTCACTATCTGTGCGATGAAAATTACAATCTGAGCTTTTCAAAGAACATATCTTTATTTTCATGTAAGGAAAGTGAGGAGAGCTTCAACCTTGTATTTACTATTGCTTCTTCATTCTACGAATTGCCAGTTTTATTGTTTGGATACATTCTAGACACATTTGGAACACTTGCAATGCGATGTTTAGCAACCTCCTTGCATTCTTTGGGATATCTGTTTTTGTGGATCATGACACCAAGAACCTCAGTACTAATGTACCCAGCAATGGCAATGATTTCAAGCAGTGGCTATGCATTATGGATGAGCAATTCGCAATTAGGAAATTTAAATCCTTCATTTAGATCTGTTTTTCTTTCTATATCTTCTGGCATGTCTGATTTATCTTCGGTTGTATATTTGCTTGTAAAACTCAGCTACGAACAAGGTGCTTCATTACAAAACATTTTCTTGGTGCTCTTTATTATTACAGTGTTTCCTTGGTTCCGCAGCTTTTTCCTAATGCCCAAAAAAGGTATTCCCCATCCAGCGCTACCGAAACATCATGAATTTGGCCTTGTAAAGCGATTGAAGAAGACCCCAGTAAATGCAAATCTAATAAAAAAACCTTCAGAACCACTACAGAAAGCTGGTAAGGGTGACAGGCTTGACAGATCAATCACACAAGAACAAAATGCATCTTTGAAACAATGCTTAAAGAAAACAGTCTTTTGGTCAAATTTGTATCATGTGGTAGTAATTAAGCTACGCTTGGCATTGTTTTATGGCAGTGTAATAAAATGGCTAAGCAGTTTTCCAAACTTAGATGTTGGTAGATCGACCAATTGGTTTAACATAGTACTTTTATGTGGTGTACTTGTAGCACCATTAAATGGGATGATTGCTGATGGTCTGATTAGGTTGTTTAAAAAAAAACTAAAGGCTGAGCAAACAGCTGTCTTGCGAGCTTATGCTGTTTCAATGTTTCTAACCAGCACGTTTTCAGTAGCTCTGTCTGTTGCAGCTTTAGCTCGCAGTGTTTATCCAGCATTTGCTTTTGTTCTTTTAACAAAAAGCTTTGTCTACAGTGGAAGTGGATCATTTTTGTTTGTGGCTTTCCCCACAGAGCACTATGGAAAGCTGCTTGGACTCTCAAGCCTGGTCATTAGTGTTTTCGGTTTGACCCAATATGCAATATTTAAAGTAGGTGTGGACTTTGATCCTGATTTTTCAATCACAAACATTGTCATGCTGTGCTTGACATTGACAACATATGTCCACCCAATTATAATCTTTTGCAGCAGCAAACCCACCTCAAATCATCAGTAAAAACTACATGTTGCTATGACTAAAAATAAAAACTTTTAAATGTAGAATGTAAAAATGTTGTTTAAAGTTCAACCTTTCTATGTGACTTATTGCATTTGTTCACTGTTGCCTACAACCTGACATGTTTTCTTCAGTTTTTGTTCCTCAATTTCATTGGTGCCTTCATAACTTCCATTTTATTTGTGCTTTTGTAAGTTCCATTTTATTGGTGCTCATAGATTCCATATTATGCAACATTATTGGTGCCTATTTTGATCTTTAAAATCGAACAAGTTCTTTCCAAATAATTCCGCACTGTCAATCATAGGTTTGGGAGGGTAAAATTAATGAGAAGCTTGTCCTATTAAATATACTGAAATCAGTTATGGTTATAGCAAACAAGGTCTGAAAAAGATGTCATTTCCATCTGAAGTGGAAATATCCCCAAGTTATCATCTTCATGGAGTGGAATACAGTGAAAAAACTTTTGACCAACACATCAAAAAAGTTATAAGGGTAAAATGTTATATATACCTCTTTTATGAAGTACAATAGCATACAACGAAAAAATATTTTATAAAATTGCCAAAGACAAGCAGTTAGTATGGTAGAAAGTTAAAACAGTTACAATGGTAGTGTAACATGAAGTGTAGATTGCGTATAAAGTGGAATTATGTATTTAGTGGTTTCCAACTGTTGATCATGCTAATCATGCCATTCACTTGTTGGAATCATCAACCATGACAAAGTACAATGTCCTCTATAAACGTATAGGTAAGTGTATTTTTTTCTCATTGATTTATACACTTCATTGCCAGTTGACAAATTAGATCTTTATTAGTTAACATATTTACCGTCTGTAGATCCAAACAACCAAACCTGGTTAATAATGTAACTATTATCAAATGGTATTTTTTTGTCAGCTATTTTACATATATCTGTTTACAAATTGGTACAGATACAAGGTGAAAATAATGACAAATACTTCAAAACAACAAATAGTGATTTTATTATTTACTAAAATAAAATCATCTCCAAGTGCAAGTGACAAGGAGCAAACTCAAGATTTTGAACATAAGCTTGCAAATAGTTTAAAGTTGATGATAGAATTGCAGAATATAAGGTCTGACTCAATTACTACTACTCATAGGAGTCCGACTCCATATAAAACCCCTGACTCTGCAACCCTGGTTGATAAGCCTTGTATTGAATTTGATGAATTTTGTTTTTCAAAAGGGCGAGGTAGAGTCTCGTTTAACCTTGATGATGGGATACCCTACATCACAGAAAGAATCACAAAACTTGAATGCCAGCATGGAAAGGACCGGAACAAAAGTTACAATGAAAAAAGAAAGATGAAAAGAGCACCAGCAAATAAAAAATATGTCAGAGTGCAACCTTCTTATAAGACAGATTGCCCAGCCTATATTGATATCTTTGAAGTTTCTAAATATCCACAATATAAGGTGAATTTAAAAAAGTGTTTCTACCCAATGTTTAGATAACATAGTACAATTGTATTTTGTATTTTCTAAGGCTGTTAGTTTAAAGAAAAATCATAGGGATGCTGCCAGCCATTCATTGAGGATTGCCCTTGAATGTGAAAGTGAAGACGTTGTCAAAGAAACTGCCTGCAGGGTGGCATTTCCCCCACCTTATGCCCATCAAGGACATGTATTGGGCCAGGTGGGTTAAAAAAGCAGTTTAAATCCCATATGGACAAAACTGACTTTGTATACATATAAATACCCCCTTCCTCTGCTGGAACTAGTTTAACACAGATTAGATGTGTATATACTAGTGTTTTCTTGTGAGAAAGTGTTTTGCTGATAAATTGATATTGCTTGATACAGAATTTGCATTTTAGTTTTGGTTTAAATTGTTCAAGGTAAATGAAACTGGAACTGGGCGGACATTGGACCCAAGACTTGTTTCCAAAATTGACCAGCTTGTTGAAGCAGGTTTGGTCTCAATGAAGGACATACAAAGACAGCTTCGTAAATTTGTGTACGAGGAAATTTTTCCAAACCAGGATGCACCTTCCAAATCTCATAAGCGCTTTTTTCCTACAAAAAAGATTATCTGTGATTACTACATCAAGTCTTGCATTAAACAGAACAAAGTTATTGCAGAGGGAGAAAACATTACGATTCTGATTAAGGATTGGGACAGTTCAATAAAAGCTGATAATGTGTTTCATCAGTATGCTTCCAGTGCTTCAAATTTAAACTCTGGTGCTGATGGTGATTTGACCAAAATAACCAAACACAGTATTTCTTCAAGGTGTAACACTAAACCTCGCTGTGACAACAGAGAAGTCTGGGAGGAAAGTGAAGCAATTGTTTCTGATTTGATCGAAGCTTACATAAAGTATTGTCCACCCAAAGATGACAAAAATCTCAAAAGCCCTTATGCATGTGCCTCTAGATCAGTAATGGAAAGAGTATTTGATATTTTGGACAAAATCAAAGACTCTGCACGGTGCACTGACAACAAAGAGGAGTTGTTAAACACTGAGATGAGTTTGCAAGTAATCCTAGATAATTTGATTAAGGTTTCAAACCATAAAGCAAAAGGATCCACACGAAAACGGAAATCCAGTGATGCAGATTTGGGCCTTTCAGTCAAAAGACAATGCTCGACAATCAACGTAACTATTGTTTCCAGTCCCGTTGCAGAAATGGCTAATGCAGACACTAGCTTTGTTCCAAGCATGAATATTTCTGACACACACAACATAAATGCCTTACTGTCAAGTACAGAATCCATGCTACCTTGTGTTGAGGTAATTACAGATGCCCCAATTGAAGAGGTCATTCTTGCCAATGGGCCCCACCAGCTAGCCACAAGTGATTTGGAATTTTTCAAGGCTACTTCCACTAAAACATGTGAGAATTTGGCAATGGGTGATGTTGTTGATAGTTTTTTGTGGCAATTGGGTCTGAACAATGATCAGATTATGTTTGCTGAAAACACAATTACCCAAAACATTGGCAGCACCACTGTTGTTAAAGGACTGTGGGATAATACATCACTTATGGGAAAGAAGTACTTTTTTCTGCCATGGAACAATTTTCAAAATGAATGGGTTTTGCTTGTAGTGGACATCCTAAAACGAACATTACTTTGCATCGATCCAAAGGGCCTTGAAAGTAGTACTGGTCACTTACAAAAAGCATTTTCCTTCGTTTATAATCTTTTGCTTGATAAATTTAATTTCAACCTTAAGTCTACTGATTCGTCCAGCATGTTTGACCCAATACTGCCTTGGAATGTGGATACCAGTGCAGTCTGTATCTGTCTTATTGCCAAAGCACTAACTTTTGACGAGTCGGCACATTCTTTACCAACGTCCACCGCAAAATGTCGTGAAGAAATTTTAAAACTCGTCGCAGGAAACTGCCTTGACGAATCACCAAATAGAAGCATGTGCAAATTGTGCAGGGAATGTAGTCAAAGCAGGGCGGGATGGATACAATGCGCAAGGTGTACTCAATGGTTTCACGTTTCTTGTGTAGGACTGACATTTGACCAAGCTGAAAATGGTGTTTATTTTGTTTGTCCTGGATATGATTCGCCAACTTAAAACGCAATCTCACGTGAAGACTCTGAAGAGTACGCACAAGTTGGACAACACGTTATTTCATTCCACCCAAAATCTTGTTTTAGTTGTTCACTGATGTCGGATAGTTGCATACTTTTTATGCGTTTTTTTTCTGGCGTAAATAGAAAACAAATTTTGAAACAAACAATTGCAGACTGCATACTTGACTGTCGAACTCAATACGATTTCTATAGCCGATGTTTTGATTCAGAAAACAGAGGCTCGGTGTGCGTGTACGTGACATTAGCCATGGTATGCTACACTGCGTCTAACTATTGTCAGGAACGGTGGTGTAATCACGAGTTACTGCATTTGAACTGGTATTAAACTAATAAAGAAATCAGAAACCAACTAATTTCATTTCAGCTAAGTCACAAATCTCAAACAGATCGACGATGCCTTTGCTTTGTTTAAATTTGCTGTGCATAATGTTTCAATAGATGTTGAACGTAGCAATTTAACGTGGTATATATTCACAAAGCTATATAATTTGCTTGCTGTACCCAACATAACTGCTGTGAATAAACCTAGCCAATTTTTTAATTCAAATCTAGGGATACTTTTTTAGGCGAATATTATGACAACATTATATTATTTTTAGTTGCCAAACATTTTTTTACAAGTTATCTTTTATGTTCAGGTAATGGAACGTCACAAAGATAATATACTTAGATCATGTCCTTCTGTTGTTGTATCTTTTGTAAAGTTTACCAACAAGACCTCAAGAAAAGTAAGACTTGAATGGGTGGATTACCAAGGCAAGAGGGTGTGCTACTGCAAGGAACTGAAGCCAAATGAACACTTTTCAGTAAAAACCTTTGTTGGACATCCGTGGGTAGCAAGGGAAAGCAAATACAAGCACCCACTTTGCTTTAATACCGACCGTGAAGGGGTTTATTTTCCAGTGGCATCTGATATGTCAGGCAATGTACCAACACAAGCAATGGTGGATATTTTGACTCCGCATAAACAATTGACAACACTGTGTCTTCAATTAATATATCAAAATCTGCAGCACAAAAATGGTGTAAAAAACCTGAACATTGGTAGAAATTTTGTACGGCAGCTTGAAAGCATGTTTGATGACCAAGAAAGTGTAAACACACCTATTGTAATGCATAAAGTTACCTGACATATGATGCTCTAACAATATTATTGAAAAAAATTTAAAAACCTTATTACTGTGCATTTGCCAAATACATTGCTGATTTAAATGCAAAAGCATAAAATATTGTAACATGGTTGTAAAACCTGTTGTGCAACTTATTTGTGGTGCTGGAGTTTGGTCAGCAAAAACGAGATTTTCTTCACACTTCCCAAGTTTATTGCCCTGAGGGCATAACTATATGTTTATCATTTTATATGTGCAGAAATCGCTTCTATGTTTTGTTTTACCTTTGCCTATACATAATCTTTTTGTAAATAAACTACTTCTAAAATGTTATTGCAATTAATTAAAAGGTTTAACTTTGCTTTAACAAAGTAAAATAAACACAAATTAAGTTTTGGAGAAATTGGTAAATCAAGAATAATTGGATCCGAAGGAGGATAAAAGCGTTATGCAAGGTAGTTAGTGGTGTATAAACAACTTATCGGTTCAATAAATTCCACCACAGTTACTTCCGAACTTATTAAGGTGTGCACCACACAGGAATTTACGTGGGCAACTTGCATACACATTGTGCAATCTTTTAGATTTAAAAAAACACTGGTTAGCCTTAAATTGACTACTTGACTGTTGTGTGAATTTCGCGCCTGTCATTCCAAGATTTCGCGCCAGATTCTTGGACGAGCACTTGAACGATTTGTTATTATGACGTCACTTCGCGCCGTTTGGTCACATGGTTCTGCTCCTCTGTGTTTTGTTGCGCCTAAAAGCGCCAGAGGGAATAAAACTGATCGTGCGTCCGGAAAATAGCAACGTAGGCCAAATTTGATTAGGCTACATGTGGTTGGAGTTTGTCTTACTATGTATCTGTAGTAAACACACAGGCGACCGCAGGTTCATATCATGGATTCGAAAAAATGAAAGTGATTGGACTCGTGGATTTAAAAGACACTGTTTCGGCAATTGAAGCGTGTTTGTTTAAAATTGCTGTTTTTTTTTTATTCTACCCATTTTCTGTTGGACAAACAGTTGTCATCGTCCGAAAGTAAGTACAAAATTGTGTTTTAGACATGAGCTTTGAATTGAAACAGGTTGTGTCAATATTTAGCCTTGTAATGACTAATAGGTACAAAATGCAATATAACGGAAAAGCGGATGTTAGACATTGTAGTATCATTTTCCGGGTTTTATATGCCCAAGGGATTATTCCAGGATGGTAATTGTAATGTCAAGAGCATTCATATGTGTGGCAATTATATGTAATGTGTACCATTGTCAAACATAGTTATGAGCACATTTTGACTGTTTGGCTAATAGTCCTTGAACTATAAAATAAACCAATAAATAACTTAAATAACACTTTTAATTACCATTTTTGCCTTTAACCTCCTTTTTAAGTCGGGCAGGATCAGATTGATTCTTTGTTGTTTACAAAATACAGGTAAAGAAACCTATGTTTTTGTGCAGCAAGTGGAAAGTAAACAAAAAGCTTTCTGAAAAGTGACGAGTTGTCATGATTTACTTCATTTATGGCATGTTAAACCCATAACAATACTTTTTCTTAGTTGGTGGATAAACATCTACTTGTACATTGTATTGTGTTTAATATTGTGCATTTGTTACATAAACAAAATGTATGTTAGCAAATATGTCTTCAACTTGCAGGTATAAAGCTTTTGTTACCACAAAAGTTTAACAGAGTTGAAAATGAGTTTAATGTATACTATTGTTATGTTTATTAACTTGTGCACAAATGTAAGATGTTTATTGAGTCAACATTTTTGGTTGTTAAGTAGTGGTAATTCGAGTTGAGTGTAGCAGGTGTAGTTTACTTATGATTGCTTATGTTTGCTTTTAGTAGAGCGTAACAAACTAAAATAAAATTTTTTTATTGTTTCAGGCTTAACAATAAGTCCAAATAAATGTAGGTAGCTATTTGCTCAATCCTTTGCCAAGACAATCTTCTTGCAAGAGCTACTGTCTTTTCAGAAGCAAGTATAGGACCAAACATTAATGTATCACACTATCTCATGCATCATTAAGTGGTAAGTGACTTAACTCTACATTAATTTTTTTGTATCTGGGCTAAAATTACTGTCTGTCTTTTTAAATTTACTGTTTGCCTAAGTTGTCAGAACTTTTACAAATTTGTTTAAAATGTTTAGTTAAGCTTGCCTGTATGGGCGTGTCGTAATTGGTGATTTAGGTAACGGTTTGGGCCATGTTTGTTTGTTTATTCATATCCCCACAAAGCGGAAAAAGCAACAAATACCAAAACCAGCATGCCACAGATCTAGGAGAGAGATATTTTGTCAAAGCTTTGTAATACAAGGTGTTATAACAAGAAAGAAAAAAGTAAAACTGTTTGCCAGAAAATATTTGCACAATATTTTTCTGAGAACTGTAAATTGTCAAGGTTTGTTACAGAAATTTACACTTGGTTACACCTTATAAATTTACACACGTCTTCCACAAGTACACTAAAACTGAACATTTTAATGATTAAAACAACAATTAAAAAATGTGCTTGACAAATATGAATTCGGTAAAATCTCACAGTGACATAATCATTCATGCGACGGTGCAAATTTTTTTCGAATTATCACTCTGTTGCCGTTTCAACGAAATTGTGGGGACTTTGTTTTCGTTTGACTAAAATATAAAACATACTGCCGTTAGACGGCGCCCGAGGACAGTTTAGAAGCCAGTCGACAATTTGAAATTGGAACGTTGGTGCACGTTGGGTTTTTGTAGTTTTGTACATAGGCGAAACTAGCTATCCCATAACATTCCTTTTTGAACCACTGCTTTTGCAACTTGAAATTTCAACCGACAGTCTACATTCTTATCAACCTACTGGTACAAGTAAATATCGCTCGTGGTTGTTCAAGTCCTTGAATCCTATTAGTTAAGTACGCACAGCGTCTACCCATGTGGTTCCCACTCCCATTGAAACGCCAGGTGTGGTTGTGTTTGTAACAGACCCTAGCCTCTGCGTAGATTTCACCTTGTACCCCTAAAGGCGCTTTAAATTGCATGCTCCGTTATTTGATTTACTGCCTTCCGCTGTAAGCATTGCAACGTAAGTACGCGATATGAGGGCCATAAACTTGTGTGCACATAGACAGATTTATGAGACAACGTGCAAAACAGACAGCCCTTGTACATTTTGCCACCTGAAAAAACATATGTTGTTGACAACCCGAAAATCCACTGTTCATTGAAGAAGATGAAAATTAGCAGTATATCTCGGCTGCCACATTTTCAATCTCTTTTTAGGCATCTAACAACGCTTGGGGTGCCTNTAAATATCGCTGGTGGTGGTTCAAGTCCTTGAAACCTATTAGTTAAGTACGCACAGTGTCTACCCCATGTGGTTCCCACTCCCATCGAAACGCCAGGTGTGGTTGTGTTTGTAACAGACCCTAGCCTCTGCGTAGATTTCACCTTGTACCCCTAAAGGCGCTTTAAATTGCATGTTATTTGATTTATTGCCTCCCGCTGTAAGCATTGCAACGCCAGTGCGCGATATTAGGGTCATAAACTTGTGTGCACATAGACAGATTTATGAGACAACGTGCAAAACAGACAGCCCTTGTACATTTTGCCACCTGAAAAAACACATGTTGTTGACGACCCGAAAATCCACTGTTCATTAAAGAAGATGAAAATTTGCAATATATCTCGGTTGCCACATTGTGAATCTCGTTTTAGGCATCTAACAACGCTTGGGGTGCCTCTTCATTTTGATTTTAAATGCTTCTTTTGCTGACACCTCGTTTTTGTTATTGGTTTAAATGTAAACGATTTGCCGAGCGCAAGTTTTATTGTGGCGCCAGCAATTCTGCTCTCGCTTTGGCAGGTTACGCCCATTTCGTCTGGTATTTAAATGCTTCTGTGCGCCCGGTTGTGAATTCCATACGCGTGTAACAACACCAAAAGTTTATCAGATTTTTTTTAAAGATTTAGCAATTTTTTCCTTCACCAGATGCAGTTATGTAGTGCATTTGTTGTGTTATACTTGAACTGGCGGTGGAAACAAACTAGCGTATGATCCGATCAACAACAATGCCCGTACGTATAAAAAGCACCGTAGGTTTATCATGAACATGGAGCGATGTTGCAATAAAAGATACAATAACATGTTGTTCCCGGACTTTTCTGCGAACACCTTGTCACAACGCACAGTACTTTTCAGGGTAAGAAACCAATATCACCGTCCCAGCGACGTGGCACCTCGCAGGTGCTTTCGTAAGTAGAGCTTTAACTGCCTCGACAAACCACGCCGTTTTACGACCAGCTATAATCCTGGGACGACTTCAACTTAACAGCCTTTAAAGCCTCGCTTTCCCCAAACATAGCCACAGCTCCGCCCAAGCTGAGAGGCGGCTGTTCAACCCGCTGTTGACTCGTCACTTTCCTCTCATGGCAGAGCTACGGCGGCTCGGTAAATACGGACAAAAACTTTTCCAAGAGCTGAGGAGTCGCTCAGTTTACGATCTCAGTCCTTTCCTCACGCGGAAAAAAACTTCGGTCCATCGGCGTGACACAACACTGAACAAACATGATGCTTCACTAACGGGTGCCCGAAAATTGCATTTTTCTTCGCGTCGTAAGAATTTTTTTGCCGGGCGCGCACGCGAGCCAGAAGATCCACTTGCGCTCTCTGTCCTCTTCATTATTCAAACTCGAACACTGATAAGTGCAAATAGCCAGCAGCCGACCACACGTGAAAAAATGGACTGTTCTGTGGATTGGGCAAACAGGCCGATCAAAATTGCATTCGGCAGAGAAGTGAGATTTCAATGTGATGAAGCGACTAGAGACGCGCATTTTTTTCAACGCCTTTTGATTTACGACAGAAGCAAGGTGGTGGCCATTTGGAAAGTTCATTCAGTGCTTTTGTGGCGAATGTTTTTCACCGAGAGTTAACGGATATATTGTAAAGCCGAATCCAAACCACGTGGCATAGCTTGACAGACTAAGACTATTAAAGCCTAAAAGTGTGAAAAAACATAGTCTTTAAAAAATTGTATTGTCAGATATGGAGGTTAGACTGTAAAATGTTTTCTCGTGCAAAGATCAGCTTTGTAAATTAAACATGGCGTGCCATTGCACCACACTATTTTAGTTTTAGTGTAGTATTAAAGGATTTGTTATTGTTCTGTGGGGCACAAGTTTGGAAACTAATAATCTATCTTGTTGAAGCATAACAGTGAATGTAATAAGTAGCAATCATTTGTACCTCAAACTTCGGTATTCAATCTCGCTTCGGGTTGGACCAACTCCGCGACTAGCAACTTTACTACAGCATGAATATGAGCGTGTTACACAACGTGACGCCCATTAAGATGGAGCCGGCCGACCCTCTTGGCCCCGCGGACGCCAGTTTCGCGTCCAAAGCGGACAGTAGTTATTTTAGTCTTGACGATTGGGCCCGCGACGCAGTCCACTCTACGCCTGGCCAAAGATCCGATACAAGTCTGACTTGTACGGATAATGAAAGCAGAAGAAACAGCATCTCATCTACCCCCATACGGAAAAGTTTGTTCCCTTGCGCTGGTCAAAGTTGCGATGTTCCTGATGGCACCGTTGCATGTAAGAACACATATTGTCTTCTTCCCAACGGGTTTATTTGAAGTGTAGGTTTTTTACAGTTTAGCATATTTTTGATCAGCATTTCAATGTTTTCTTTCAAAATGAAGAGCAAACCCTTACCTTAGACTTTCAATTAACTTAATTAGATGTTTCCTGTACCTTGTAAAGAAGCTATTGCTTATTCGCATTAGTCCCAGTCACCTCTGTTACACAACCTTGGCCTAGTAAAAACATTTATTTCAGTTTTAAGTTGGACTTATTCGAATATTCCTTGTCAGGGCGTTTCCACTTGAAATAGACGGGTCTTTGTAGTTTGTTTCTCTAGCGCCACCGATTGAAACGCTGATTTGGATGCGCAGTGTTTTTACTAAGCACTTGACTTTCGACAGACTAAGCACTAAACCCGCACAACAAAGAAATTGTTGATTCTAGCATTCCTTTACGCAATTGTAGCCATTAGGCACATTTTATTTTGCGGTTCGGCTAAGGCCTCTGGTGGGTAAAACGTGCCGCCGCTGTGCCGGTTTCGTTGTCTCGTGCAAGAATTTGTCCCCTTTTGGCGTTTTTATTGCACAGTTTTGTAAATCAATTGAGCTATAACAAGATTCCCGTGCCCTTGTGTCCATTTTATCGTTGAAATTCAGTGTGTGAAACTTGCGAGGGTATTTTACGAACAGGTTTCGCGGTTTCAGTGGCAGTTTCAATGGAAGAAGGCAAGAATATTGCCGAACATAGAAAATGTGGAATAGTTCGGTTTTTTATTGCCATAGTATTTGTGTCAGAACGAATTTACGTCCGTTGACACATGTTTCAGTTACGATATTTGCCATTACACCACGCTTCAGCAACTCCCCAATTTCACGATCATTTACTTCTTACTCTGTGACGCAGAAGAAGGTTAAACCAAAGCTGGTCATAAACCTTGTTTGCTCCTGCTATAGTCTGTACAACACCGATCTCCGGTGTGACGTATATTTGCCAAAACTTCTTTTCGAAAGAAATTGCCTGTTGTATTGAAGCAAACTACGTTCCAGGCGATAATGCCCATTCCGTGTTGTGTTTTTTTTGCCTATGTCTCTACAAAATCGTTGTTCTTGTCCAATCTGATACTTTAGGTTATCACACTTCTACTTTTTTCACGTTTAACCTTCCCGTTGTGGCTTTCTTACAGGTCGAAACCGGAACGATATGATGCAAAATGGTAACCAGCGGGCGCAACCACAGGCCGAAAATAACGAGACCCAGGATTTCTTCAACATCTGGACCAGCTTGTCGCAAGTATCCCAGTAAGTAGCAAGCAGTGATGTTGACACTTTGAAATGCGTAAAGTTTGTACTTGATTTGCGTATCTTGTAAAAGGTACTTTTGAGAGTCTGAAATTGTAGGTACCTTTTTAAATTCGTCAATCACGCTTTTGCCTTGTGAGGTTTGCTACTGCTAATTAATTGATGTTAAAAAAAGAAATACAGAACCAAAACTCTCTAATTATGCCAGACCGCCCCTTTTTTTCCATTCGTACGCTGTATTTCAAGGTTGATATTCGAAGAGGCGAACGGTTAGAATCCAGAATGAAACGTAACTTAACCTCGACACGCGGGGCACAACGTCACCGCCTGTTGCGTATGGATTGCGTCAGACAGTCGTGGTGACGTGCCTGGGTGTAGCTGTACAGGGAAATATATTCTAAATTGAGCATTTTGCAAGTTTTTTACCTTGTTTTTCGGTATTTGTATAACGTTTTTTGAGGTGGAAACAAAACGAAAGATGAAGTAGTAACTATAGTTTACTTTTGGAGGGCATTTCATGACTTAATCATCTACCCAGGTTGATAGTTGCAGGATAGCCAATGTCATCCAGGTTTGAATGCATTCTGGTATAAAATGTTATCCTACTAGAATACAATTCGTATTAAGTTTCCAAAAGCTTCAATCCGCAATGTATTTAGGTATAAATTGAAGTTATTGTATTGATTGTGTGTGTGCATAAAAACTGCACGATTCGCTTACTCTAAACATGCAACATGTGCAGTTTAGTTGCATCTTGGCCGTATTTCGCCACGTGGTCACCTCAGTGAGACAACCAACACTTCTAAGCGTTAAAGATATTCAAAGTGTTTTTCAATTACAAAAACAACTACTTTTTCAACTGCAGTTACCCCTCAAACTTTTTGTTCGTAACGGTTACGTAATTGGGCGTTGACCTCGGCACCCGACTATAGAGTCGTATCCGTGTTGGGATGATCTTATTATTTATCGACATCGAGAATGAAAAAGTGATGGTAAATAAAGAGAGAAAGCGTTGAGCCCATGGTGAAGTTGTGTAACTTCGCTTTTGGTGCACGATTCGTCCCTTTACATCCTGGTCGCTTTTCGCTGAGTACTTTGAAGTGTGCGGGGCCTTCAAACGTCGACACGTTGTTGAGGCGACGTGCCGCGCCCTCCTGTTTATTAATTGCCACGAATATTGTTTTTAGAGAGCGAAACGACTGTGCCGCTTTTTTGTGGCAAGCGATTGTTGATTGCGTTTCTGCTTTTCAATGCTACTGGGTAGACTTATAATTAGGGGTGTCATAAACAGTCGTGACATTTGTAATTGTTGAATTAGGAACCACCTACTTTTATGCTGTTTTACGGACATGCAAGTGCGCACACATGTGCATGTTTGACAAAAAATAAACCTTCTAATATTTTGCACAAATATGCGTTACGACATAAAAGATAAACACGACAAGACTTGGCGATATCGTTTAATCGTCATAATAACGTAGCACACACTAAAGCGCTTGGAAACATTTGGCAACTTTTTTTTGGCGGGCACACACTTACGCCTCCAATTAATTAACAAACAACTAATGCGCCGCCGGCGATTTTTCTTGGGTATCTTGGCGTTTTTAATACTGTGGCCTTTGTGACTACTTGTAGTAAATTGTCGCCTGAGGCCTTGTAAAAAATTACGCTAGGATCTTTGCGGATCACTTCTTGCAACACAAAACTTCCTTCGGAACAACTGCTACCGAAAACGATTTACGCACTTTGTGACGTCAAAGTGTGTGAATGTACGTCACGAAGAAGTCAAAACACTTTAAAATGCCCTTAGCATGTGCGTCCTTCTGTCGACAACTGATCAAAACGTGAGGGAAAACCTGTGACTTTTGGTGTGTACATAACCTTAACAACTGGCAAAAATGCGGAAGGAATCGCTCTCCGCCTTAAGGAAAGCTCACACACTTTNCAACTGATCAAAACGCGAGGGAAAACCTGTGACCTTTGGTGTGTACATAACCTTACCAACTGGCAAAAATGCGGAAGGAATCGGTCTCCGCCTTAAGGAAAGCTCACACACTTTAAGATGACCTTAAAGTTCCCACAATTCTGTTAGGTTTTTGCATGAATCTCAATCCAATGATTCGTTTCCGAGTTATAAAATTTTGGAGGGAGCGGAGGGAAAGCAGCATTACGCTCAAAATGACAATTAGCAGCCACTAGTTTTGTTACGTCCTACTAACCTCATCATTTTGCCTTTGTTGCACTTTGTCATCCCTGTTTAAACTCTTGTCTAACCGTATGTTTGCAATCTTTGCATGCCCTCAGTCAAGAAGTTTGTTGATTAAGCATAGTTGGTTTTGTTTCGAAAAATGTTAATATTTTTTTGTTTCAATACCTTTGGTTCCTTTGGGAAATCGTAATGTGTTCTAACATAGCGTGGCATTGATACATGCGTTTGCAGCAAAAGCAATCAAACCAAACTTTTGTTGTTGGCTATGTCAATAAATACACGAGAATTAATGTAGCATCAGCAACTCGTTAAATCGATTTCCAGGCACGGGCGCAGGGGACTTCTCCAGAAACCGCAATCGGCTATTATGACGCATGCGCGGCCATTGTTCGTGTTCGCCAGACCGTGACCGCTCATCCTGGGTCAACGTTGCGCGAAAGACCTACTTTCGTACCACGGGCCCGACCGCCCAATAATTGAAGCCTTTCCCGAGCTCAATCTCGTACAACGAGCCCCGGGTCGCCATAGCAACGTTTACTGGAGCTCTAAGCCGCAAGCCCCTCCAGGCGATTGCGCCACTCGAGCGGGAGCCCGTCGTTCGCGCGGGAAATGCTCGTCTCTCTATTCGCCAGTCGCCGCGCGCGTGATCGGCTACGTCACGAGGATTCCTGAGCGACAAATTTGCAGCTGAACAGAGCGTTAGATTAGCGCTTGAGAAGTGCGACGGGCGCACGACAGGGCGCGTCTTGGTCTTGATTTGTTGTTGGCAACAGGAGTTTTGTTTTGTTTTTGAGCGCCAGTCGCACATTATAACTTGCTCGAGTGGTTTCTCTGTGACGAAGGCAATTAGTCTATATTTAAGGCTTTGTGCATACGCGTTGGAGACCCATTGTTGACAATTGCGATGGAAGCCCTAGAAACGAAACGTTCCACGCATAAAAGTCAACTTTTTGTTACGTCTGACAAACGTTTCGTTGGACTACAGTTTTTCGCATTGTCCTGTCGTATTTTAAGTGTCAGCAAAGAACGCCTAATTTCCACTATCTAGTTTGAAAACTTAGGAAATGCATTGTTCAAAGTGTCGATAGTAAGTTTGGAAGCAACGTAGTAGTAACGTAGCACCAATGTTGCAATCATTTCACCGCAAGTCAAATACGACCACCTGTTCGTAGTAAGAAGCGTCGCGGACAGTTTTACGACAACAAAGCTTTTGATGTGTAACAACCCGTCGGATTTAACGTGTGCGGGCAATAGGTAATGCCGTCATCGCATTTGTTTCGATGTTTCCTATTTATGCGACTTGTAATATGTGTTCCCTAAAGATTTGGTTTAACTTTTGTTAATTTGTTATTTAAAAAAAATTATTGGTTGTTATCTTCTGCAAGTTGTCAAGTTCAGCTTCTTGTACCCCAACGTGCTGTGTACTCTGCACTGAATAGTTTATAATCTAAACATGTTTTTATAATCAGAAAATGCGCGTTTATTTCTTCACTCAGGCAGATAGTATTGTTTTGGATGCGGGTAGTTTCTCGCCTTTGTTTGTGGCTAATTTTTGGTCGTTCCCCCGCGGTTCGAGACGCCGCGGCGTCGGGGTTTGTTTTCATTTCGCGACAAGCGATTAAATATTCATAGCAACCAGCAGCGCCCAATGGTGCCTGTTTACGTTAACCCCTGCTAGCCAAACTGTCCCCGTGCTGGAAATAACGGGCTCCCTTTTCTATCGCCCACGCCTCGATCCTAATTACACAACAGCATGGGCGTGTTTTCTATTCCAGTCGCGCTTTGGAAGTCTCTGCATCCAGACGCTATAGCATTACCGAGCGCACCCTTTTTCTCGCGCCCCAACGCATTTGCCTCTGCCCACCTCGTGAAAATCAGATTAATGGATGTTCGACGTGTCATATTATATGGGACCCGGTTTGAGCAGGATATCTGGTGTTTCGAACTAAAGTTGAAGTTTTTTAGAGTCAAGTTACTTCAGGTTGTAGTTGCTTGTGTGCAATATTTTGTTTCCGTGCACAAATCAGGCGAAGTTCGTTGGAGCAGGTTTGAGTAATTCGACAGTAGGTCAGGTGAATTTGAGGTTGATTGACAGAGGTGTTAGCCCGCGTTACAAAAACTTAGAATAAGTCGATATATCGTCAAGGAATGATTTTAGAGTAATTAGCAAACTAGTTATCTCCTTTGTAAAGTCTCTCGTTCACTTCTTAGCTTCGAAACGAAGAGTTTTTTGCAGGAAAATCTAAACAAAGACACGTTCGTTTAAGCTTTTGCGTGTTTTTTTTCGCAGCGCATTGAACCAACGATANATTGACAGAGGTGTTAGCCCGCGTTACAAAAACTTAGAATAAGTCGATATATCGTCAAGGAATGATTTTAGAGTAATTAGCAAACTAGTTATCTCCTTTGTAAAGTCTCTCGTTCACTTCTTAGCTTCGAAACGAAGAGTTTTTTGCAGGAAAATCTAAACAAAGACACGTTCGTTTAAGCTTTTGCGTGTTTTTTTTCGCAGCGCATTGAACCAACGATACCTCGCATGTAATCAAGTTTTCTTGTTTTAATAAACCGCTCGTGTCTTGTGATGAATTGAAAGTGTTTCTAGCATTGCGTTCTGAAAGCCTTGCTTGTGGGTGTTGTGTTGCGTGAGTGGGGATACAATGGACACGAACGTAGTCACCTCGCAAAATCAACAAAGGCAATGGATGACTCATCAGTAGGGATCTGGGTTCCCGTGGAAATCGTAACGGGCCACGCACTCTTGCAGAGGAAAACTTAAGCAACAATACGTGAACTAAACACATTAATTTGTTCATATATGTTAGAGAAGAATATTTTTGTTCAGCTCAGGGTTAAGTTAGAAGAGATTGTTTGTATGATTTTGACAATAAGCCTAGAAATGGTTTCTTTGCTGTTCGTGCAAGTGTTGTTGTAAAGGGGAATATTTTTCCTTGGCAAACATGGACTTTATCGCTTTGCATCGTCGGTAGTCTTTGGTGGGTCAAACATTAGTCGGCCCATCCTTACAGCTTCTGCTGTTGACACGTGTCATAGTGCTCGGTGCAAAGTGCCTAAAATTATATTTGCACAATCGTGTACACCNTGCTCGGTGCAAAGTGCCTAAAATTATATTTGCACAATCGTGTACACCTTTTAGGTTGAGTAGACTTAACCATGTTTATGCACAAACAGCTTAGTGACATAGTTTATGTTTTAATGCCTTGATCATTGTGGACGAAGTTTGCGTGCATTTTGGCGCGCAAATTCGATGCGACAGACCATCAATTTCCATTTTTCGACCTTCAAACTTGACCACATCGAAATGCAGGAACTTCAAACGCTCGTTTCGCCGGCTGAGAGTATTTGGTAAGCAACTTCTAGTCTGTTTGATGTTTCCTGTTTCATCTTTTGCCGAGGTGCGGTGATGTTGCGTTGTTGAGACGATGCGGTCTGTCATTTGTTCGGGGTACGTGGGGCCATGTTATTGCGATTGGCGCGTGTTCTTTGTGTGGAAGATTGCCACCTCAGCGTTCTGGGTCGTTACCATATAATCGGTTTCGCAATTGATGGCAAACGTAATAGCCGTCATAATTTCGTTCTTATCGTTGCTTCCGCTTTCAACTTTGCAGGGTGTAATTTAGAAGTAATCACGCAAGGTTATGGTGGTGCGTGTACAAAAAACGCAGGTACGTGTAATGGTTAACCGCATGTAATTTTGATTTTATGCTGGCTGTGCAGATTGACATTAAATCTGTGTACATTTACAAATTTCAATACTTGTGGGTTTTAAACCCTACCCGTGTAGTTAACAGTCTAGATGTTTTACTGTTTTTTTTATTGTGTTGCGCACTGTTTTTGACATTGTGTTTGTTTATTCACATGCATTTTGTTAGAAAAAGAGGCATTTTAGAGGTCGATTTGCAAAGTCAACTAAAAATCAGCGGAAACGAGGTTCACATGTAAACTCATATTTATTTATTGCATCCATACTACAAAACTGCGTCGTGTTAAATGCTTTTAATAAGGTCCTCATTAGGTTGACTGAAATGCGATGCTGCATCCATTCCGACAGGTCAGGTTTTAAAAGCAGATCTGCAACAACGCACACGAAAGTGAAAAGGTCTCCGTCCGTAATCCCCGATTTCATTTCAGACGCATCGGAGTGATTTCAGCCATGCCTAATTTGTGGTCAGATTACAGGCTAGCGTTTGGAATCGTGTTCAACTGGCGTATACATTACCACCGCAGCGCAACGCGAGCCGCGCTTGTTTGCACCACTTTGCAAGCACCCACAGCCCCGTCTCGGACAAACACATGCTCAGCGCGATTAGATTTCGGCTATTTTTGGACGCCAAGGTTGCCTCTCGCGTTTATATAGCGCATCAGTCGGGAACTTTTTTCTCTTGCGGCAGCGGTTTCCGAAGCATGGCTGCGCGTTGTCTTGTCATAAGTTGGCCCGACAGGTCCAACGCTACGTTGCAGGTGGAAATTTTCCTGTTTGGCTGCCTGTGCTCAAGCTTTTGCTGATAAACAAGCCATCGGGGCCTGGTTGGTCAATAAACAAGGGCGCATTATCGCGCGAGATAGTATATGACGGTGCCACGCGAGGTAAACCACATGATTTTGCGACATGTTAATCAACAAGTGTGATACAAGAAAGTTCGGGATAAATTAGGGCCTTTAACCTACAGTGCGACGCCAGTTAGTCAATATATGCTACGTTGTGAAAATCATGTTATGCACACGAATTGCCTAGTTGTAACGTTTGTAGTTGTAAACACATAAAACCTGTTTCTGGCGTGTGCTTGGTTTAAAATTACCCTACACTAACCCCACTGGGGGCTCCAGAAGTCAATTTCTCGTAAAACTAAAGTAAGGTAATCCGCGATTTTTCGTGTGCGGTTTTACGCCAGTTTGGCATATTGCATTTTGTTTTAAAGGATGACTATTTACGGAAAACTATGGTGTTTAGAGTCCACACTGCTGCATTTGGCCCGTTCCGTAAAATTTAATCAACATTTTCCACATTTAATTTTTTACGCTTTCCGCGTATCCCTTTCGTGTTTACTGCAAAACCCACCTTGGCATCCATGCGTAACGGCTCATGTGTTTTCCGTACATTCGCGTTATGTGTCAAACTTAGTGGTCATGGCAAACCCGAGGTAGTTTACCTGGGGATTGCCTATGGGACGGAACGCACACCTTCCTGTTTCACATCCAAAGATATATCGCTGTGAAGTGTAGGGCTTCTCAACTGGTTGTCAGAATCATGTTCGTTGAAAATAAGTTTGAAATTATG
>QXVZ01012738.1:0-14959 GCA_008931825.1 Phallusia fumigata | reverse complement strand
ACGAGTTACGAAAGAAGAATGACACACCGCCACGCCAACGCAGCATGGATTCATTTTTTCCTTTTTTCAACCAATCAGGACGCTGGGTTTTAAAACGTCACAGGAGCGCTCTTCATCCGTCCAATGACTGACTTGATTGCACCAATTAGTGAGCTGCATGTGGAGCGTGTTGATTAGGTGCAGGAGGCAAGGCGCTCAAATTCTTGGCGGTCCAATGATGTGACGTGATGTGATCTGATTGGTGCTTGTGACATCACGGTACTTGCCGGAAGCTGGAGGAGGTCTTTTAGATTATTGACACGACATGTGTTTTAAACAAACAAAGTTAGGCCGCCATTACCATTTTTATCATTCAATAAAGTCTCCGATCAACTGTTTTGTTGACCACGTTCTAACCACGAAAATATTTTAATGTTTGGAAAAATATTTTATTAATCAAACAAATTATTTGTTCTGTGCGCAGATGCACAGACAAAATTGAATGCGTTCGAAGCTCAGAGGTTGTAATAACCTAGTACATTTAATATTAGCTACCAAGTCATTTAAATAAACTTGGCAACGAAAGCTTAATAACACGCAGGAAACATATTCGTTTGTAACAAACTGTTATAATGTGATTTACCTTGCAACAAACTGCAGATTCTTGCAGAGACATGAACGAATATTTCGTCGTTTAGGCAGAAACTATCACATTTCTGTTCATTCGTACACGACTTTCCTTTGCCAACTCAGATGAAATGATTTCCATCCGCATAGAGGTTGCGTTGCAGCCGGGTTCACGATGTTTTTGACGCATAAGCCATTTGTCACAACCAAATGCATTCTTGCATCGAACTGTACAACTTATATATGACTGCACAGACTGACTGAAGTTCACAATACTGTACACAGCAAGACAAAATACATTGTAATGTTTTACACTCAATTTTAATTGAAAGTCATTTGTATAACCAAAGCTTAATATCTTCCCAAGAAACAACACAGTAAGTTCACACAAAAAACTTTATGTCAAAAAGGACGGGTTAGTATTGCTTATTCAAAGACACCAACACACAAAATTTAGAAGTGCTCCGGTAGCAGAGATCGTACTAGAGCCGAGGCCAATCGCAGAATGGCAATTCAGGCAAAATAGCTCAATATATGCACAAAACATGACATCAATAAACCAACATTTTTCCGTGCCAAATACGAAAGTAGGCCATTTAAAAAATAATAATCACGGTATGTACGCAAATTAAGCACAAACCATGTGGTCTCCACATGAAAACAACATTATGACATGCGATTGGATTCGAGCATTACATCACAATAATATTCAAGGCAAATACATTACAGGGTGGCTTTCACCATATTGTCATTCAACGTACATGAAGTTGTACAAAGGTTTTTATGTATTCACCAATTAATTTACAGTTGCAAAATTACCTGAGCTTTGTTACAAATTTATCTATGATGCCACAAGTAGCAGATATCTATTAATTTTTTAATTCAAAAAAGATTTTGTGATTATAACAAACTACAGCACAATTTTGAAACCTAGAAGTGCAAACAGGTCAATGGTACAGTTCAATACAGCAACCAACACATCCCAATGACATGTTCTTAAATCTGAATTTTGTCTAGTTCTGACATTGTAAATAATTTAAACCAATTTGGATGCAATGGCTAGGGTTGTAGGATCACACAAATCAAACAACAAACCACAATCGTCCAACATTAGCGACAACTAGAGTGGGCTGCAGGGAAACCGTTTGGGTTTTTATGCTTGCGCATCCCCATGACTCAAAGTCGACAAAACCCCTGGATCCACATGCAGCTTTTTCATCTCTCTATCTGGTTCCTGTTACCTAAAGAAACAACAATGTGATTGACAGGCAAAATGGCTTACTATGTAGTATTTAATGTTACAACTAATAATTAACTAAAATAACATTAAAACTATAAAAACCATAATGGAATAACAGTTTTGTAGGCAAGTATCAACAAACTAGAAGGGCGATTTTTACCATTCCACACACATTTTGAAAAGGATGCATTTTGATTACATTTTTTTATTTGGTCTCATAGTTAGCTAAGCTTTATTATGACCCGATTGTTTCTAAAGGCAAAAGTTACTTTCACATCTTTTGCAGGGTTTTATTTTATAGCAAATGGAAATACAGAACAAAAACTTCACCATTTTTGTAAATATTTCAACTATTGCAGCAACCTAATCCTGGGGTCAGTGCACTCCTGATACTGGCTGCCATTCTATCAGGGCAGTTTGTCGCTTCTCATATGTTTGTCAACAAACAGGTAAGTTAACATAATAATCCAACCATCTTGTGCTTCAGTTGTGTAGGAAAGGGAGTGATTTGTGTCTCCTCAAATGGCAGAAACATTTAAAACTTTTTGTTAAATATTGGAAATTTCTTTTGTGAAAAGTTAGTGAAAAAAGAATATGGCTGTAGCCTTTGTTTAAAAATTTTCAAAAAATTGGTTTAAAATCTTGTTTTCAATTTCAATTTAAACCAGTTTGGTGGTTCGGTAANGAAGTACAAAGAATTCAGCGTCTAATATAATATAGTTTAAAAATATATGTTAACATGCGAAGACAGGATAAGTGCACGTTATACTGTCTTCCCATGCTTGTCCTAAAGTCTAACACAACGTAATCGAGTGTCTTTGCATTTCAGATTTACTTGCCTCTTTTACGCTGAATTTCTTTGACCAAGTTTCTTCAGTTGAAATGTTCGGGCGGCGGTGGAGCAGTCAGCGGATAATATCACAGCATTGATCAAAAGCCACACGAGGACCTGAAACAAAATGATCCAGCAGCAGTACCGTGCATTTGAAACTAATTAAGTTAAAATTATACACTGGTATCGGTCCAGAAGCAAACCAGTGTGCACCCCAGTTTACTTCTGTATCGACACAAAACAAATTGATTTACAACAAAAACGTTACCTGATTATTTTCAGCTTGTCCGTGGTCCTCGGACCTTCCCCATCAGAACGCTACCTACCCTTGTCACGAGTTACGAAAGAAGAATGACACACCGCCACGCCAACGCAGCATGGATTCATTTTTTCCTTTTTTCAACCAATCAGGACGCTGGGTTTTAAAACGTCACAGGAGCGCTCTTCATCCGTCCAATGACTGACTTGATTGCACCAATTAGTGAGCTGCATGTGGAGCGTGTTGATTAGGTGCAGGAGGCAAGGCGCTCAAATTCTTGGCGGTCCAATGATGTGACGTGATGTGATCTGATTGGTGCTTGTGACATCACGGTACTTGCCGGAAGCTGGAGGAGGTCTTTTAGATTGCTGAGACGACACNACTGTACAACTTATATATGACTGCACAGACTGACTGAAGTTCACAATACTGTACACAGCAAGACAAAATACATTGTAATGTTTTACACTCAATTTTAATTGAAAGTCATTTGTATAACCAAAGCTTAATATCTTCCCAAGAAACAACACAGTAAGTTCACACAAAAAACTTTATGTCAAAAAGGACGGGTTAGTATTGCTTATTCAAAGACACCAACACACAAAATTTAGAAGTGCTCCGGTAGCAGAGATCCTACTAGATCCGAGGCCAATCGCAGAATGGCAATTCAGGCAAAATAGCTCAATATATGCACAAAACATGACATCAATAAACCAACATTTTTCCGTGCCAAATACGAAAGTAGGCCATTTAAAAAATAATAATCACGGTATGTACGCAAATTAAGCACAAACCATGTGGTCTCCACATGAAAACAACATTATGACATGGGATTGGATTCGAGCATTACATCACAATAATATTCAAGGCAAATACATTACAGGGTGGTTTTCACCATATTGTCATTCAACGTACATGAAGTCGAAGCAAAGGTTTTTATGTATTCACCAATTAATTTACAGTTGCAAAATTACCTGAGCTTTGTTACAAATTTATCTATGATGCCACAAGTAGCAGATATCTATTAATTTTTTAATTCAAAAAAGATTTTGTGATTATAACAAACTACAGCACAATTTTGAAACCTAGAAGTGCAAACAGGTCAATGGTACAGTTCAATACAGCAACCAACACATCCCAATGACATGTTCTTAAATCTGAATTTTGTCTAGTTCTGACATTGTAAATAATTTAAACCAATTTGGATGCAATGGCTAGGGTTGTAGGATCACACAAATCAAACAACAAACCACAATCGTCCAACATTAGCGACAACTAGAGTGGGCTGCAGGGAAACCGTTTGGGTTTTTATGCTTGCGCATCCCCATGACTCAAACTTCCATCTGTTCAAGTTTTAATCAGCAGGGAAAAGTGCTGCATGATCTACTTCAGAGGTCGACAAAACCCCTGGATCCACATGCAGCTTTTTCATCTCTCTATCTGGTTCCTGTGACCTAAAGAAACAACAATGTGATTGACAGGCAAAATGGCTTACTATGTAGTATTTAATGTTACAACTAATAATTAACTAAAATAACATTAAAACTATAAAAACCATAATGGAATAACAGTTTTGTAGGCAAGTATCAACAAACTAGAAGGGCGATTTTTACCATTCCACACACATTTTGAAAAGGATGCATTTTGATTACATTTTTTTATTTGGTCTCATAGTTAGCTAAGCTTTATTATGACCCGATTGTTTCTAAAGGCAAAAGTTACTTTCACATCTTTTGCAGGGTTTTATTTTATAGCAAATGGAAATACAGAACAAAAACTTCACCATTTTTGTAAATATTTCAACTATTGCAGCAACCTAATCCTGGGGTCAGTGCACTCCTGATACTGGCTGCCATTCTATCAGGGCAGTTTGTCGCTTCTCATATGTTTGTCAACAAACAGGTAAGTTAACATAATAATCCAACCATCTTGTGCTTCAGTTGTGTAGGAAAGGGAGTGATTTGTGTCTCCTCAAATGGCAGAAACATTTAAAACTTTTTGTTAAATATTGGAAATTTCTTTTGTGAAAAGTTAGTGAAAAAAGAATATGGCTGTAGCCTTTGTTTAAAAATTTTCAAAAAATTGGTTTAAAATCTTGTTTCCAATTTCAATTTAAACCAGTTTGGTGGTTCGGTAAGACACAGACCAGTCAGACCCTATTGAAAACCCACAAATCCCACCAAAAAATGGAATTATCCTCCCTTGTTTGTTCCTCCAAAACTGAAAATAAACACCAAAGAATATTGCATATTTTTTGGTGTTGGTGATAAAAAATGTAAAACTTGAAGCTTTTTGATCGGTGCTATATGTGCCAAGGGGAAGCAGTAACTGATTTCATTTTATTTGGACGCATATAAGTGCACGTAATTATTAGCAAGAAAATTGGTTGTCTGCCACGAAAGTTAATGTTGAAACTGAGGCGTCATAGAGAATTGTCGAATACCGGAATCGTTTTTCTTTTGAAATGTGTTGATCGTAACAACTGTTGAAAAATACACAAACACAATTTGGCATGTTGCAGAAAAGCTGCACCCAAAAACTCTAAACGCAGCTTATTATCTGAAAATTAAACACTTAACTTTGTCCCATAAAGCAAGGGAAATTATGTCATCAATTTCTATGACATAACCATGTTACAAACAAAAATCGGACAGTGATGTCAGCCAAAACATAGAGTAATCCGTTGGTTCAGGGTTTACTAGTTATTAAAGTTAACCAATGCTGTTTTAAAATATGTATCCAAGAATGTGTTTTAAAAATAGATGCACACTTTACCTTAGTGGTTCGCAATCAGGAAGGAGTTTTATGAAGGGGATGAATTCGCAGTTTACAGTCAAGTTATTCATAAAAAGTGTAGTGTTTTCGTTTAGGTGTTCAGTGGTTGCACACCATTTAACAATGCCCTATGTCGCTACCTGTCGGGTCAGGAGGAATAAAAAGTTAAGAAAAAGGAAAGGGGAAGTGCGTCAAAAAGGATGAGCAGCACGGCCCTACCCCAATAACCCTGTTTTTTTGTTTCCCGGCAAAAAATGTAATTAATTGTGCAAAACCTTGAAAAACAATTAGAAACGAGTCTGATGTTCGAATGAGTCTTCCGGCTTATTCGGATGTTCCACAATGACGTCACAAGCGGCGTTGTCTGTCCCCCCGTTTGTGATCGGGGGGTCGTAGTTGTTTTCAGGCACCCCCTCGCCCATGCCAAGCTTTTGTAACCGGTACTCTTCTGCCCTTTTGCGGACCTTTTCCTGCTCAATAAGAATTTCTTCGGCAAACTCATCCTCATTCACCGGAATGTACCTTAGCAAAACACGGCGTATCAAAAGTAGCCTTTTTGCAATCCAAAATAGGGGATAAGGTTTCATTTTTATTCAAACTAATGATAGGCAAGGTTCAAATCCATCTTGGCAACTAACCAGTTGCTTTAAAGTGGAATTGAATGAATTCCTCCAAACTCAGATTACAGTAAAGAATCAACACAATTAGCAATTTAACAGAGTGAGTAAAAAGATAGCTGTCTGGTTCAGGGTTCAAATCCCACCAAGAACCATGTTTGTTTTTATAATCACACTTGCTTCAACCCAAACTAAAATCTGTTACGCTTTTGTGCAACCAATATAAAAACAGTATTTAAATAATACCAATACAACAAAAAAAGACCAAAGACTGAGGATTTGCAGTAACTGGAAATTTTTTCTGGAATTATTACTGCTTTGCTATTTTAAGGTTCTGTCTCAACTTACCGATAAGCGAGAATTATAAACAGAATTGCGGCAATGAAAATGAGACCGGCAAAGAAGAAGAATTCATCAGAAGCTTTTTCGAAGCCCTGAGCTTCCGCCACAATAAGAACTATGATGTTTCCAAGGGACACAGTAAAAAGCCAGATACTGGTAAGAACAGATTTCATGCTTGGAGGAGCCTGTAGAGTCAATGAGAACTAATTTTACAAAATCAATCCCATGTAACTAAGTAAAGTGCCCAAAACAGGGTATGTGATCTCAACACAAAAAAATAATAATGTATTTTCAAGCATTGCTCCCCAGTTCGACAAGCAAAACCACATCGCCCACAGCTCAGATACAAATTGCCTACTTCGGATAAACTATGTTACAAGAAAGTGTCCTTGTGTTTTCATTCAACTGTTCTACTTTTTTTCGTTAGATTTAGTCTTTAGCTAAATAAAGAAATAATCTAACTGCCCATTTGCAAGTTCAAACAATATCATAAACAGTAAAGGAAACAGAATTGTAAGTAGAAAATGAACATGACCAGCACAGACCTTGCTGATCTTGACTTTGGCCTGCGGCTTAGGAAGTTTTGCCGATGCTTTTTCACGATATTGGCATAAAGTGGAATCAAAAAACCATAAAAATGATATGGTTCATTAAGCTACTTCTTGTAAGGCTCAGAATCAGGCTTTAATTTTATGACAACTGTGCCACACCTCTGTAGTGCATTGTTTTGAAACAAAATAAAACACTAATGCAGAAAACTTACTTGAGTGTATGAAAACTCTAGGCCAGTGATGGAGAGAAATACTTCTCCTATCGTGATGAGAACAAACTGTGGAACCATCCAAGCAACACTTACAACACTCGGGTTAAGATCCAAGGTCTAAGAGTTCAAGTGTACTCGTTAAATATAAAATCCTGGTAAAACACTATATACATGTGATTTGCTAGATCAGTAATATCTTCAGTGCCACTAACCACTGAAATATTTTTGAAGCAAAATTTTATTAATTTTTTAGTTGTAGTGCTTAACTTAACTACCTGTGACTTAGTTTTTATCAAGTTTATTAGTTATTGTTGCTTTTTTAGTTACTGCCAGTGACTATTGCTGGATGGTCTCTGTCACCAAGCAAAATATAAAATTTACAACTTTTTTATGACTTACATCAAATGAATCAGTTTCCACTTCTTGCAAAACAATGCTGTAGACTCCACCCACATCCAGGTACAAACTGTAATTTGCTGTCGTTCCGTCCCCATACAGTAAGTGGACTACAGCACTAGACACAGAAAATAATACCAGTTTCTAACAAATCCATGTTAAAACATCATCAACAAGCACANAAACAATATCATAAACAGTAAAGGAACCAGAATTGTAAGTAGAAAATGAACATGGCCAGCTGAGATCTTGATTTTGGCCTGTGGCTTAGGAAGGGTTGCCAATGCTTTTTCACGATAATGGCATAAAGTGGAATTAAGAAACCATAAAAAATGATATGGTTCATTACTACTTTTTGTAAGGCTCTGAAACAGGTTTTAATTTTATGACAACTGTGCCACACCTCTGTGGTGCATTGGTATGAAACAAAATAAAAACACTAATGTAGAAAACTTACTTGAGTGTAGGAAAACTCTAGGCCAGTGATGGAGAGAAATACTTCTCCTATAGTGATGAGAACAAACTGTGGAACCATCCAAGCTACACTTACAACACTCGGGTTAAGATCCAAGGTCTAAGAGTTCAAGTGTACTCGTTAAATATAAAATCCTGGTAAAAAACTATATACATGTGATTTGCTGGATCAGTAATATCTTCAGTGCCACTAACCACTGAAATATTTTTGAAGCAAAATTTTTTTAATTTTTTAGTTGTAGTGCTTAACTTAACTACCTGTGACTTAGTTTTTATCAAGTTTATTAGTTATTGTTGTCTTTTTAGTTACTGCCAGTGACTATTGCTGGATGGTCTCTGTCACCAAGCAAAATATTAAATTTACACCTTTTTTTATGACTTACATCAAATGAATCAGATTCCACTTCTTGCAAAACAATGCTGTAGACTCCACCCACATCCAGGTACAAACTGTAATTTGCTGTCGTTCCGTCCCCATACAGTAAGTGGACTACAGCACTAGACACAGAAAATAATACCAGTTTCTAACAAATCCATGTTAAAACATCATCAACAAATAACCCCTTTTTAAAATTAAACAAATTTAGGGGTGGGCTGACCTAAGTAAGTGCTTAACTACTTGGTACCAAACATACATGCTTGTAATGCTTTATGACAGTAGTTCCCAACCATTTTTTATGCATCCCTCCTCCTACTTGTTTTGGAACTTCTCATGTCTTCGCTACCAGACAAGAAGTGATAGAAAGTAGTAATAAAGAGGAAAGAAATGCTGCACTTATCATAATTAACTTATCTGTAAAGAGGAAATTTCCCCCTTCAACTCAATACATTCCTTCCCAGTTGGCAACCACTTCTCTATGCTTAGACAAGTATTAAAAGTAATGCTGGGTGTTACAAATATATTGCATAACTAGAAGGGTGGCATTCACCATATTGCAATTCCATATACACCATTACCCCATTTAAAAATGCTTATATATTCACCATGTCATTGCACATTGGGTCCGATAGTTACTTAAGCTATTTATGACATGATTGTTTTTGCGGATTTCAGAAATTATAACATGATTGTTTCAGAAATGCATGGGTCCCCACACATGGAAAGTTGTAGAATAATTGTATGGTACAATATGACCTATTTTAGGGGCTAGTGGGGCAACTGTTGAGGCTTTGGGGTAAAACACACATTAATTATAGCACCACAATGACATGTTCTACAAACTGCCCAAATTTCATCCAATTCGGAGATTTTTTAACAATTTGACCCATTTTAGGGGGCTAGTGGGTAACTGCAGGGTCTATGGGGTAAAACACATCGATTATTGCACCACAATGACTTGTTCTACAAACTGTCCAAATTTCATCCAATTTGGAGATTGTTTAACAATTTGACCCATTTTAGGGCGCTAGTGGGGTAACCAAAACTTATGACACAACTCCATGACCATATCTACCAGCTGTGACAGTTTCATTCAAATACGCCAAACATTTCATGCAAAAGTGCATAGACATAATGCAGGGAAACATTTCACCCTTTGGGGGCTAGCGGGGTAACCATTGGGGCTATGGAGTCAATGAAAAAGGACGACACACCGCCTTAACCATATCTACCAGCTGTGAAAGTTTCATCCAAATCCATCAAACATTTCATGCCAAAAGTGCATGGACAATCTCCAGGGGAGAAAAAGAAAAAAGAAAGAAAAAAAAGAAAAAACAAACAGAGTGAAAACAATATGTGTCCCCTTCAGGAAGGGGACCCATAATTATAAGCAAACATTCAAACAAGTTTTGATAAAGACACTTAAGTCATTAATGGCTTTCTCCTTGTTTTTACGCAAACATACCTCGCAAACAAAACGCATTATTGTGACAAAAAAGAGGGGAGATCAAAATTCTGTTGTCATGAATAACCCATGTCAAAAACTCATGTCTTTTATGTGTTACAGTATTGCACTAGGCATATTCCCATAAAGTACATATCAAATATCAACATGTAATGAAAGGCTCATAGCCAAGCGGAACACTTTCTGTTTGGGTTTAACCTAGTAAACTTATTGCAATAAAAATTTGACTTCTGTATTTTAAATTTTGGCGCATTGATTGTTTAAAAATGCATGCAAGTTGATAGCAGAACATTAACAGTTTCATACTCTCCATAGGGCACATCCATTTCTTCAGATCTATGATTGGGCATAGCAACAACTGCCCGATCCCCAAAAAACTCTCGACCCCCCGCAGTGACAGTTGCCGAGACGTTTAGGCTTTGAAGGTTGAGAATGCTGAACCTCCCCCCTCCATCTTCAGTCTTGTGTGTTATCATTTGGGTCTGTTTGCATGAAATATAAATGTTTACAGGATATGCAAACCTTGTGTCAGTCAAAGCTACGGAGAAGGTCTGAACCTATTGCTTTTAATGTTGTAGCAATTACAATTTATTAATAAAAAATTAGTGTTTGTTAACTTTATTGCCTTCAGGTTTTTTGTGGCGCTTCACAACTGAGTTACACTGGCTTAGTGGTCTTTTCTATGAATAGTTCAATCACAGTAACTGCCTAAACCAGTGGTTCCCAACCTAGGGGTCATAACCCAAAAAGGGGTCGCAGGGAGGTTTTCTGGGGGTCGCGACAAATATGTGATATTTTTACAAACGCAGACAGATCTGTGATATTTTTAAAACTTTTTACCACACATAGGTTACAACTGATTTGGCCTGCATCACCTGTCTTGTCAGGTACGATAAACAGTAAGCTGCATTGTCATTGAAACGTCACAATTTTTGTCATCAACAATGAAATATTTAGGTTAAGGCCAAGAAGTTGCAAACCAGTTGTCTCATGGAGCAAAAGTGAAAATAATATGCTGTAAAATGCATTTTGATTGATCTTTTTGTTTAGGAAGAGATGATTGGTCAGGTCGCAAGATATTTTAAACCATTATAGAAGGTCAGCAGTCAGAAAAGGTTGGAAACCACTGGCCTAAGCACATGTCAGTTCTAGCAGTGGGATAATTAGCTTGACACCAGTCATGAACTATGTTAGCACACATTTATTCACACCCTATCCCACAAAACAAATATGTGACCTTACTTTTATTTAGAACATATGTCTACTCTTGCTTTTGGTACAAACTAAACAGAACTGCATGCCTATTTCAATGTCATTCATATGGTTCAACAATGTATCGTTTTAAGCAACAACAACAACAAATTTGCACAATAAGTTCCGTAAATTAATCAACGATTCAGTTGTACAAAAACTTTGTGTTGCTTACCACTATGAGGGGGATAGATATATCCTTGATCGTGTATTCCAAAACATCTTCTTTGTTTGCTGGACTTTGAACTGTGAATGTTTGTGGTGTGACACCTTCACAGCCATATTCATAATTAGCTTCTGTGTTAAATTTGAAGAAATCCAGCTCACTTGCCTAAAAGAATAATTTGTAGAAATATTATTTACCATTCCCAATGTTACGCCAACCATATTCTGATACATATAAAACAGATTATAAAAACAAAGGCCGCACTTGCAAATAATTGTTTTATAAACTAGTTTGATTTAACAACATTATCAACTGCAGGTATGCGTTTTATATTTACAATAGTGAATCGCCATGGCAGATATATTTGAGATTTTAACTTTTGAAAAAACCAAACAGCAAAAAGGTAATAATGTGAAATATCACACAAAAGACAAATTCTTTAAAATGTAACTTTTTATTTTATTGTTTAAAGTTTGTCCTGAGTTTCTCTGATATGGTATAAAATGTCAACAAGGTATGCAGCGTAAGGTAAGTCATTACTACCCACCGATTTCTTTGGTACAGCTACAGATTGTCCTCCTATAGTGACTGAAAGATTGCAAGAGCCTGCATTGATAATCCGAACACCGTACTGGTTGCTGGTAAGGGTGTCAGAGTTTTCTGCAAATACATGTATCTGTTAGAGTTGTACACAGTACAGATTTAATACAATTAGATAATTGAACCATTAAGCCAGTGGGCATAGGCGTCGATTCACGGAGTGGCAGGGGTGGTGGCCACCCTGCTGGAAATTTCTAGGGTGACAACCACTAAAAAAATTCCATGCTGCCACCCCAGAAACTTCCTAGATTCAATGTTACATTCTTGTTTTGAAAACATATGTTGCTTGCGGTGACACAATGAGTTTTTGAAGACTTGTCTATATCTAACAGTTGCGAGGCGACGTCAATGTCTTTTCGTTCGTTGAATAACGCAGGAAGTAGTCCTTTGTGCGTCTCTTGTGCTATATGCACCGATAACATTAGTGATAACAGACACTTTAATGGTGCTATGAACCAACAGGTGCCAGTAGGTATTAGCAACTTGCAAGTTGTAGCCTTAGAGGACTAAGTCAACTACTCAGCTATTCAAATTAAGTTGGCATTACAAAATCACTCACATCAATTTCAATTTGAAGAATCGCAGCAGCTATAAAGGAGATCCCAGCTAGAATGAGCCCAACAGTCATCCGTCGCAGAGGGGGGAACGGTATATTGAAGTATCGCAAAAAGGGGTAAAGAGTTGCTTCAAACAGGGGAATCAGAATGACGATAAACAAAGGGTTTAATACTTCAACTTGATCAGGTTTAATGAGCAACGTTCCCTGTTAAAACCAAAACTGTTCTTAAATATAATTCCAACAATGCCTTTATGGTAAAAAAAATAGTCACTTGTACAAAGAATCTGTCAAAAATGAAGAAACTATGCCACTTTATTGTGCATAATGCTCTGTTTCTGCTCACTAAAGTTTCCAAGGAAACTGAAAATGTAATTCGCATTGCAAACAATAATTGTGAAGCAAAATGTTCTAACGCCATGTGGCTGCAAGTATTTAAATGGGTTGTTTACCAAATGTCCATTAGTTTGAATGGCTTGCAGAGTCCATCTCGAACCTTGTTGATCGAATAGAGCCCAGAAGAAAGGAAGGGGAATGAACAGAATCATCACACGAAACACATACTTTGTGTCTCGAATCAACTTTTTCTACATAAACAAGAAGGGACATATGAACAACTTAATTGAACACACAAAAATCTTTAGGAAATCACTTGAATGACTTAAGTTGTACCTCATTTTAAAAAGGTCTGGGTGCCTAAAAAATATTGCAGTATAAACTTTAATGCAAACACATTGGCTTTGTTTAANTTACCAAATGTCCATTAGTTTGAATGGCTTGCAGAGTCCATCTCGAACCTTGTTGATCGAATAGAGCCCAGAAGAAAGGAAGGGGAATGAACAGAATCATCACACGAAACACATACTTTGTGTCTCGAATCAACTTTTTCTACATAAACAAGAAGGGACATATGAACAACTTAATTGAACACACAAAAATCTTTAGGAAATCACTTGAATGACTTAAGTTGTACCTCATTTTAAAAAGGTCTGGGTGCCTAAAAAATATTGCAGTATAAACTTTAATGCAAACACATTGGCTTTGTTTAATTTTGTTCAATTGACAAATTGCATTTCAGCAATAAGTTGTGGTTTTACTTTTTACTGCAAATATGAAAGACAACTCAACTGAGGAACTTGAATATTCCAACCAATGGTCTTTGTTTCTTTCACTGCTTGGTGTATTCCATCGATTCTTGCATGCAGTGTACACACATTTACAAACACGAGGCACTATACTGCCCTCTGGTGGATACATTGTGTACCAACGGGTGCCCATCACAAACAGAACTAAAAACAAATTAAATTGGTTTTCTGCAGGTACATGTATTTCAAAGACATTTTTGTTGGAGCTTTTACCTTTATGTTTTGTAACAATTTAAAAGAAATTTATGTCGATTACTTATTTGGACTGCTTGAACACTACTTACTAAGAGCAACAACCATTAGAGCTCCTGGTACGCCAAATGCCAGTGCATAACATTCATCAAAGATGGGATCAGTTTCACCCGGGTAGCAGTTGACATCAGCACGAAAAATTGGTGTTACAAAAGTTGAGATTAGACTTCCAGCATTGATAGCAAAGTAGAAGAGAGAAAAGAATTGTTTTCTGATGTAAGTCTGAAATAAGCGATTTTTTAGAAAATTATACTGACTATGGAAATTGTCCCAACACAAAAATGTGCAAAATATCTGACTAAATACCTTTACAAAGTAGTCACAAAGATTAAATCACAAAGATTGACACTATATGAGCAGTTTTTAAATCACTGTTAACACCAGCAGCTATGTATTATACACATGTAAAAAAATGGTATTACATCATTAGCTTGAAAAGCAGCTGATACAATTTGTAATGGTGGTTGTTTTTTTGGGGGGGAGGGGATTAAACACTTTCTCAGTAACTTCAGATCCTGATTACTCTAAAATTAATTTTACCTGTTCAGGTTGAAACTGGTCACCACCAAATGCAGAAACACAGGGTTTAATTCCACCAGAACCAACAGCAATTAGAAACAGTCCAATCATAGAAAGAACACTGTAAAAAGAGCAGGTGTTTACCCACGTAATTAGTTACAATTTGCACAATTAAGGTGCTTAGCAATACCAGAAAAAATATTGATTCAACTGTTTCCTACATAACTTACACATGAGCAGTTTGCGACGGAACATAGGGTATTGATCCCACAGTCTTCACAGCATGGCCCAGAATGTAAACGACTGACAAGTAAAGGATGGT
>QXVZ01012735.1:0-10866 GCA_008931825.1 Phallusia fumigata | reverse complement strand
CATGAGCTGATAAAATTCAAAGACGTCCAAGTTAAACTGCTGAGAAATATTCACTTCCTAACAGCCTGGCTCGCTCTAAGTACTGCCTTTGCTACAAACCGAACTGCGACAATGCTGCTGTCTTCAATACTTCACGGAAAATTTACATGTTACAAGAACGTGAACATTGATGGAGGTTTCATGACCATGGGTTTATGGATCATGAGCATTATCGGCAGCTTACTAGCCGGGCCTCTGCTAAACAAAACTGGACGTTACAAGGCGGTTACAGTTGTGTCTACTTGTCTGGCAAGTGTTTTCTGTGTTCTGGGAATAATTGGCGTCATTATTTCGTCTCTCACTATGGTTTACATTAGTCAAATTTTAATGGGACTATGTACAGGAGTCGCCATGGTCAGTGCCACGGAACTTGTCATGGAAGTCACTTATCCTATTCACATCCCTTATGTTTATGTTCTGAACGTCGGTGGCATCGGCGGCTTAGTGATAGTTCAGAGTTTACTCGCCAGACTTTTGTTGGACAAATCCGGACCAGCAGCGTCGCTTGCTGTCCTCTTGGTGTCGCTGCTTCTACCGACAGTTTTATTAACTGTACAAAAGATGACATTTTATCGCCAGCAAGCGGAACTTTCGGCTCACTGATCACCGCCCTAGACCTAAGGTATTAGCATCGATGAAATTTTGCTGCTCAGTGGTAAAAACGTTTTTATTTACCTGTTTGTGAGCTTNCAGCAGCGTCGCTTGCTGTCCTCTTGGTGTCGCTGCTTCTACCGACAGTTTTATTAACTGTACAAAAGATGACATTTTATCGCCAGCAAGCGGAACTTTCGGCTCACTGATCACCGCCCTAGACCTAAGGTATTAGCATCGATGAAATTTTGCTGCTCAGTGGTAAAAACGTTTTTATTTACCTGTTTGTGAGCTTATGCAACACCACGCATTGCGATTCCGGTTTAGCTGTTTTGTTTTGTTTCCATCTGTTTGTGATTGTGCTTCTCGGTTTCGCTGCGCGTTGCAAAGTTGTCCAGCTGTTTCCTATTCACTACTTGTTAAAGTGCTTTTGGTTTCCCAGCGCTTACTTAAAACAAGTTCCTCACATCAAACTCAAGCAAGCTCTAGCCATGATGGACCACCGCATTGCAACATTGCCTGACAAAAAATCAACAGCTGGCAACGTCTAGTCTTTGGTTGCATTACACTGGGCAATTTTATGTTTTTATTATTAATTCCCATGTGCATTGGTTTTTGTTGGTTTTGGGCCAATCCTTTCCTCTGTGTGTGTCATGTGACTAAAACGTGCTTGGACTTAGCCAAATCTTGATCTTAAAGTGCAGTTTTTTAGACAACAGCGTTTTAAGAAACTTCGGTTTCGGAAAATTGTTTTAAAGTGTTTGACAACACCAATCAATATTTTAACTATGCCTTACTACACGCCATATCTTTCGTGGTTAGAGTGAAACTTTGTGATTAAGCACACTGACGAAAATGATATATTTACTAATCGGCTCAATTTACTAATCAAATAGACTCGGACTAACTTAAAACCATTTGTTGAATGATTTGACTTAACTGATGCGGTATGTCCCTCATACAATCGAAATATTTACATACAGATTGTTTATTCAAAAAGTCGTATTCGTGACAATTCAACAAATTGAAAAATGGAAAAATGTACGTGAAACAATTAGATCTTTTATCTATCTTCCGTATCTCGTATTGCACCTTCAGCTTCTTGGCGTTTAAACGGAAGCTTTATCAGGGGCAGCAAACATGTTGGTAGCAGAAGAAAGATTAGAACCACGGCAAAAGAGGCCACTGGCCCAAATCTGTTTAACAACAATCGTGCGAGGGAAGTCTGAATCATCCACATTATTCCTATTCCAATCACGTTGGTCACAAACACATCAGGGATGTGGATCGGGTAAGTGACTTGAACCACCAGTTCCGTTGCACTCACCGATGCAACTCCTACGAAATATCCCAACAGAATCTGACTAATGTAAACCATAGCTAGCGACGAAATGGCGACTCCAGCTAAACCGATAACACAAGAAACACCTGCCAGCCCAGACGATCCAACAACAACTGCTTTATATCTTCCAGTTCTGCCTAGCAAAGAACCTGCAGTGAAATTGCCTACAATGCTCATAATCCAAAGACCCATGATCATGAAGCCGCTATTAATGTTTGTGTTAATGTGCTTGCCAAAGTTTTCTTGTAATATTGATGATAGCAGAGTTGTTGCGCATCTGGTAACTGGACTGATGATTGCCCGTGCAAACCAAGCTGCAAGGAAATGAATGTTAGTCAGAAGCTTTACTTGCACGTTTTTGAACTCCGTCAGCTCTTCCCTGAAAGTGATGCTTTCTTTCTTCTTCTGTGATTCCAAAACTTTGGCTTGGGCAATGCTAGGTGGACTCTCAGGCTGTTGTTTTATAAACAAAGCGACCAGTACTAGGATGGCCCATGTGGTGAGAGCAAAAGACCCAAACACAGCCAGTAAGCGGATCCGGAACGTTGACGGACTGTCGGTGATTGAAACCAAGTGAGGGGTGACCACAGCGCCGATGGACTCACCAAGAGCTCGACCAACTAGCATCAAACCGATGGCATAAGCGATTTCGTTGTCAGGAAACCACACAGCGGCGATTGAGCTTTTAAGCGGAATGTGTATAGATGAGGAAACAGCTAAAAGCACCTGGCCGAAAATGCCTAATAAGTATCCCTGACGAAATGATACTGCCAGACAGGTCAAAGATAAACCAATAGCCGAACATAATACCATTGCAACCATAGAAGTTTTAACACTAAATCTCCTCAGCACAAACGTTAGGGGTATGCTTGCTAGAACCATTGTTAGAGCGCGGACGTTAGAGAACCAGTCGATCTGCCACGGCATCACATGGAAATAATTTGCCATTACATTGTTAGTAGTGCCGAATGCGGCTAAAGTAAAGCTTCTTAAACAAGACACAAAACAAATTATGGCAACCATCAGCCATCTTTCCGGTGAAAGTTTGATATTTTTTTCGTTATTTTGGTCGTTGTCTGAGACCGAGTTTATCAAAGGTTCGGTTTCATTTTGTTTATCCATTGAGTTTTGCTGCTTAAATTTTGATGGTTACTTTTTAAAACAGCGCACACTGTAAAGTTGCTTTTGGTTCCAGAAAGCCTTGATTTTGCTGCAAGTGTTGAAAAGCTTATCCAGCAGTCACTATTCTGATTTAGCTCTGTTTAAATGGTCATAGTTTCCTGAAAAATGTGAACTCAGCTTTTTTTAACATTTACTTTAACACTTCTGAAAACAGAAGAATATCTACGATACTTTGCCTTTTAGCGGCTGCTTCTAGATATCTGCAATAAATAGGTAATGTAACTTTTGTTATTCAAATTTGCCTCTTGCATGTTTCCTGATCAAAACATGTTTCCAGAACAGCAGCGATGTTCCCGAGTGTCATGCATAAAATTTGTCGACTGCACGGAAATCNTTTTTATGGTTACTTTTTAAAACAGCGCACACTTGCATTTGATTCCAGAAAGCCTTGATTTTGCTGCAAGTTTTGACAAAATTATCCAACAGTCACTATTCTGATTTAGCTCTGTTTAAATGGTCATAAGTTCCTGAAAAACGTGAACTCAGCTTTTTTTAACATTTACTTTAAATAGAAACACTTCTGAAAACAGAAGAATATCTACGGTACTTCGCCTTTTAGCGGCTGCCTCTAGATATCTGCAATAAATAGGTAATGTAACTTTTGTTATTCAAATTTGCCTCTTGCATGTTTCCTGAGCAAAACATGTTTCCAGAACAGCAGCGATGTTCCCGAGTGTCATGCATAAAATTTGTCGACTGCACGGAAATCCATGCGCTCGACAGCACACGAAGTTAGTGTTCAATGTTTAAGCGCCTCAGGCGACCAAAATGATTTTTTCTTTAATGTTTTCCAAAACTATTCGATGGCGTTTTTCTTGCATACAAATACGACAACAACAAAACCGGTGGATTTTTTGCCAAACTTGCAAAATTTTAGGAAACTAAAAACTCAACAATGGCTATGTGACGCAAGCTTGCCAGTGTTGTTAAAGTTTTAGCTAAAGTTTGACATTCGGAAAATCTGTAAAAAAGTTCAAGTAACCCTTGGTTGTTATTTCTTTGAATCATCATACTTTCGATCATTTACAACTGGAATATTTCACGATTAAATAAAGACACCAACTTGCAGAATGAAATTGTATGAGGATTGCAATAAATCACCTGACGACCATACAGAAGTAACAGAGTTAACAATTCCTTACAATGGCGAAAAAATTGCAAAACTTTCGTCCGAAAGATTGTTGATCGCTCTCATTGTGACAGTCGTCGCGTTTTTCACAAGTTTTCACCAAGCGGCATTTGGAACTGTCAACAATGTTATGTCACAATACTTTGGAGTGATGCCTTGGCAAATTGATTGGCTGTTTAATACTGCCGCTATATCGATAGCTCTATCAAGTGTCCCACTGGTCCTTGTACTCAGAAGATTCAGTGTCAAATTCTCTCTAGTTGTAGAATTCTTAACTTCTGCAATAGGTTTATCCCTTACATGTGTAGCACTCTGTTACCGCCAGGGATACCCTTCTGGTGTTGTGGGTGAGATTATTTTCGGCATTTCTGCAACCATTGTCATTCCACTTAGAAGTTTACTCGCCGCTGTGTGGTTTTCTGCAAACGAAATCGCTTATGCTGTTGGTTTGATACTCGTGGGTCGCGCTCTTGGTGAGTCCATCGGCGCTGTGGTCACCCCTTACTTGGTTTCAATCACTGACAGCCCATCAACGGTGAGAATTCGTTTACTTGCTGTGTTCGGGTCGTTTGCTGCCACCACATGGGCCATCCTAGTGCTAGTTGCTGTGTTTACAAAACAACAGCCAAAGTATCCGCCAAGCATCGCTCAAGCCAAAGTGTTGAAATTACTTGACCAGGAAAGGAGCATCAGTATTGGAGAGCAGCTGTTGAAATTCAAAAACGTGCAGGTTAGGCTGCTGAGCGACGTTAAGTTCCTTACAGTTTTATATGCTCGCATCGTAGTCGGTCCATTGAACCGACGTGTTACAATCCTTCTCACTTCGATATTACACAGCGGTTTCTCTCGTGACAAGAATCTAAACCAAGCTGGTGGTTACACTCTCATGTGCTTGTGGGTTATGTCTATCTTCGGTGGATTTTCAGCAGGTCCGGTGCTTAACAAAACCAGACGTTACAAAGCGGTTGCTGCAACGGCTGTCGGTCTGCAGAGCTTGTCCTGTGCTGTAGGAATAGTTGGGATTCAAGTTAGTAGTAGAAAGGTGTATGTTCCAGCACATTTTGGAAAAATCGGAAATCCCCCGATTCTGGCTCACTTTGGGGATTCCCCACATTTCTATGACGTCATAGGAAAACGGGGAATCCCCCACTTTCCATTCTAGGTAGTGATTTCAAATTAAAAAACAACAGACATTTTTTTTCCATCAGATTGAAAAAATACCTGACGATCACTCAAAACAACCGCATAAGCTTGTGTATTATTAGCAATATTTCCACTGAAATTTGCTTTAATTGTTATATCTGTAACAGACATTTTTAACCTTTCACATCGAAAACAAACAATGGAAATAGTNTCCCCCACTTTCCATTCTGGGTAGTGATTTTATTTTAGAAAAATCGGAAACGTGATTTCAAATTAAAAAACAACAGACATTTTTTTTCCATCAGATTGAAAAAATACCTGACGATCACTCAAAACAACCGCATAAGCTTGTGTATTATTAGCAATATTTCCACTGAAATTTGCTTTAATTGTTATATCTGTAACAGACATTTTTAACCTTTCACATCGAAAACAAACAATGGAAATAGTGTTTTATAATATCAATTCTTATTTACTTCTAAATTCGGTAAATTCTTTGACGTGCTTCAGTGGAATCACTAGACCCTTGGTTGTTATTTCTTTGAATCATCATACTTTCGATCATTTACAACTAGAATATTTCACGATTAAATAAAGACACCAACTTGCAGAATGAAATTGTATGAGGATTGAAATAAATCACCTGACGACCATACAGAAGTAACAGAGTTAACAATTCCTTACAATGGCGAAAAAATTGCAAAACTTTCGTCCTAAAGATGGTTGATCTCTCTCATTGTGACAGTCGTCGCGTTTTTCACAAGCTTTCACCAAGCGGCATTTGGAACTGTCAACAATGTTATGTCACAATACTTTGGAGTGATGCCTTGGCAAATTGATTGGCTGTTTAACGCTGCCGCTATATCGATAGCTCTATCAAGTGTCCCACTGGTCCTTGTACTCAGAAGATTCAGTGTCAAATTAGGTTTATCCCTTACATGTGTAGCACTCTGTTACCGCGAGGGATACCCTTCTGGTGTTATTGTTGAGATTATTTTCGGCATTTCTGCAACCGTTGTCATTCCACTTAGAAGTTTACTCGCCGCTGTGTGGTTTCCTGCAAACGAAATCGCTTATGGTGTTGGTTTGATACTTGTGGGTCGCGCGCTTGGTGAGTCCATCGGCGCTGTGGTCACCCCTTACTTGGTTTCAATCACTGACAGCCCATCAACGGTGAGAATTCGTTTACTGGCTCTGTTCTGATCGTTTGCTGCCACCACATGGGCCATCCTAGTATTAGTTGCAGTGTTCACAAAACAACAGCCAAAGTATCCGCCAAGCATTGCTCAAGCCAAAGTTTGGAAATTACTTGACCAGGAAAGGAGCATCAGTATTGGAGAGCAGCTGTTAAAATTCAAAAACGTGCAGTTTAGGCTGCTAAGCGACTTTAAGTACCAGTTTTATTTGCTCGCATCGTAGTCGGTCCTTTAAACCGGTGTTTTACAATCCTTCTCGCTTCGATATTACACAGCGGTTTCTCTCGTGACAAGAATCTAAACCAATCTGGTGGTTACACACTCATGTGCTTGTGGGTTATGTCTATCTTCGGTGGATTTTCAGCAGGTCCGGTGCTGAACGAAACCAGACGTTACAAAGCGGTTACTGCAACGGCTGTCGGTCTGCAGAGCTTGTCCTGTGCTGTAGGTATAGTTGGGATTCAAGTTGCATCAATAAAAATGGTTTATATCAGTCAGATCATGTTTGGATTTTTTATTGGTGCTGCGATGGTGTGTCTTACTGAGCTCATTGTGGAAGTCACTTACCCGACAAATATAATGGCGGTTTATGTAACCACCTTGTTTGGAACAGGGTCGATGTGGGTGATAGACAGTTTTGCCGGCAGATTGTTGTTGGACAAACTGGGACCAGCAGAAGCTCTTGTAGTTCCCTTCCTTCTGCTTTCGCTCTCCACAGTTTTGCTTTCGCTGCAAAAGCTCCCGTTCCTCCGACAAGAAGCAGAAGATTCGACACAAGAACCGCTACTGTAGAAATGTTTGACCACAACAACGTAGCCAGCCCAAAACTTCGTGGGAGGGGGGTGGGGGGTGGCAAGTAACCTAATTAAATGTACAATTAAGAGATTATTTTCAGGAGTAACCTACCTTCATGTACAATTTCAAAATTTGTGAGGGACCATGGCCCCTTTTGGCTTCCTCTTGCTACGTCCCTGTTCGGCTGTTGAATAGTGAGCTAATACAAACCAATGCAGTCAAAAGTTGTGTCATGTTAACTCACTATTGACGACATAATGGCTTGGGGTTGTGGAAATGTATAACGATTTCTGTCACATATTTTGTTGCTCTTGTGACATATTGCAATTGTTGGGTTTTAAATGCAAAGACAAAAAGCTAGATGTTGTGATGATTTTTAGCTTTTTATTTCTTTAAATTAACAATATAATGTTGCGATGGAATATTCCATCATGGATAGAGGGAGCATACGAGTTGGTATTGAGTTGCTTGGTTAAAGTAATCACAGCAAAACTAAAGCTCTTGAACAATCATTGAATAGGAAACGGGTGTACAAGTTAGTTTTGCAACGAGCAGCAAAACGAGATGCACAGTTGGTAAAGAGATGGAAACATAACAAACTGAACTGTTATTACTAGGCGACATGCAATATACTCATTTCAAGATAAAAAGAACAGGTTTTGCTCGACTACAAAAAATTAATTTACCACTAATATTTTTCCTTGCAAAGCAAACACATATTTATAGATGTTTCTCTGAATGGAAAAGGCGTAATTATTGCAAAACCAGTCAATTTGCTAATTCAAATATTTGGTGATGACGTTTTTGGTCTTGTCAAACTCCACCATATAAAAACCCTAAAAGAAACATAAATGTGAAGAAAGGTGAACCGTTGATTATCTATGGCGAAGGTTCAATGATATCTTCACACTGATCCAGTTTTTTCGGTAAGTCCTTTTTGAGAAGGGGGAGTAATTCATCTTTCTGTGCATTAGAGTTTTTCTATTTTTAGCCACTTTTTCATTACTTTTGAATGAAAACGTTTATACAGAAGCTGTATTGCCATACTGGTTAGGCTTATTCCACATGTATGAGCCATATTTCCTTCATTGCGGTTCTTAGGTCCAAGATTGGTTTTGGAAGTCACGAGGTTATGTGATGAGTCAACAGTATGGTGTGCAACAGGATGTCTTTTCTATCGAGTTTTTCGTTTGTGGATATAAGATAAACGGGCTGCTCAAAATAACGAGATTAAACAATATGGTATAAAACTAGCCAGTCAACACCCGACTAGATCTATTGTGTGGTGAAAGAAAATGCGCCCAAGGTTGAGGCAAGGCATCTTATAGCAGGCTTGGATAGAGGATGTTAGCTAAACTCTGTTTCAAAGTGTGTAATCCTGCAAGAATTTTTTGAGGTTGTTCTAAAGCGTTCAGTTGACTTCAGTAAAAACCATGCAGGGAATTTTTAATGTAACCAACATGGCTTAAAATTTGTGTCATAAATAAATATAAAACGTATGCATTGTAAAAATTTATACATCTCCTTGTGACCAATTAAGACAGGCTTAGCCAAAAGATGAGGTTTTTTGTGCTAACTTTTGCTTTTGTTATCTTTCTCTCCTCTAACTGCATCGGACACGGGATAATCGATGCCGAACTTCTCGACGTAAGTGTTGTTTTATCTAAGTTTATATTCTGCACCCACAAACTAAAGCATTTCCTCTACACCGCAGGTGGATCCCCTAAACCGGGAAGTCGAGATTGCTTCCACCAACAATCGGTTGGCTGACCAAAGCGAGCCGGCCTACGCTAATTTGGGTTACGCTGTCTCGTGCTACCAGGGAAAGTCCCTTAACCTTGGTACGTCATTGCTTTACCTTGGTAAATACCTCAGGTACGGATGCTGGTGCGGCTTCGGTGGATCCGGAAGAACTGTTGACAAAATTGACGAGTAAGTTACCGCCGTGTTTCTCTTCTTTTTGGAAAAACATACACTAAACATTTGAAAGTCCACACCCACTATTCGGTACTTTCTGAGTCTTAAACTCTTTCCACCATTTGTCTCCTAGTCTTTGTTGTGGTGGGTTAGATTCTCGTCAAAGTCTGTCTCTTCCGGGTCCTTAAAGGTTGACTGGCTTCCATTTCTGTTAAAAATCAAAATAACTAATCACCTTTAAGCTGTCTCATTATGATCCATTTATTAATGAAGGGAAATGTTTATTGTCTTATGATTTCAAAGGTGCTGTAAAGGTCACGACAATTGTTTGATTGCCGCTGCTCGACGGAATGGTCACAAATCGTGGACCTTTTCCCTCACCTACAACACATACTACACTGCTTCGTGCAGAAGTCGCAGAATTAGATGCAGTAAGTATGATCGGTTCGCTTTGATACTTCTTTTCTGGTATTATATTGTTATATTAGTAATTAAGTACAGATGCATGGAAATGTTATATCTTCGAGCAAGTTTCTGTATGATAGTTGTTTCCTTTGGTCTTACAGTAAAAGAAGCCGTCAAATCTTTGTTAAATCATTAAGTTACAAATTATTTTTACGCTACTTTTCTACTAAAGTCACCATTAAATTTAAAAAGAAATTTAAAATATATGTTACAATTTTGGAGCCCCTCCTAAATTTGTAGGGTATCCGTGCCAGTGATGGCCAGTATGAATTAGCAAACTGTTAAACAACCTTAAATTGTATGATTTCAACAGCCGGAGGTTCAGCACTTGGAAGGGCGGCCTGCCACTGCGACAGGACATTCGCTTCGTGTGTAAACAGATACAGAAGCAAATGGAGTTTCTGGCACAGTTGGATCTTCGCTCGTGAGAACTGCTAGACCGGGGGGCAAACACGGCACAGTATGTTGTGATATCCGGTCGAGTAAAAAGCTGTTTGTGGTTCCACTTTCGCTTGTGACGCAGCTGTGTGTGCTTTTCATTGACCAACGAAATATACTGCTGTGTACCTCACGTGTCTGTTGGTCATGGATGTGTTAATAGCAACAGTGAACAACAATTTAACACTTCAGCCATGTGATAAACTGACAAAACACTATGTCAACAAAAATAATTTATTAGAGTTTTGTTATTAGACGGCTACGGTAAAATTTTCAAAATACAAACATGTGCCGCAGAAGTTTTCTAACCCTAGAGCCTCCAAAATGTTTCGCAACTGTTTTTCTAGCGTAACTCCGATGAAGCGCCGAAAATGTTTTACACACAAGTACTAGCTCGTAACTACTTATTGTGACCCGGTTTAGTTTGGAGCCAATCGACCACGTTTCCATATCAAAACAACAACTGAAATTCGCTACTGCGAAGTTACCTGTGCTTCTCATCCCAATCAGTTTTATCGGTTACTTATGATTCAAGGGTTAGGCACTTAAAGTTGCGATTAGTCAACCGGTTAGTCAGACAATGCTGTCACGGCTTTTCTAGTAATGCTTCCGATTCTGACTCTTCGGCG
>QXVZ01012733.1:0-15135 GCA_008931825.1 Phallusia fumigata | reverse complement strand
GTTTTATCTTGCTGAAATCTAAATTGATTGCTTTTTTAACACAAAACATTTGAGAAAAATAAGAAAAATAATTTATGTACAGGTTCGTAAAGTTCAACACAATTCAACACACTTTGTTGTGTTGGTAGCAGACATTTGTAAAACCTGCGTTGCTAAAACATGTCCAAAGGTTTACTGTTGCTACTTGATCTTTGTGGCAAGGCTATTTAGAAAGTTGTAACATAACCCTAATAGCTATAGATGAATTTTCGGTTGGCGATTTTTGATAAAGTTCAATTAATCAATGGTTTTGTCAAAATTTATGCTCTAAACTTAATCTTTACCAACCGGCTTATTTTCTCAATGTCACATTCATTTTGCAACCTGTGATTCATCATTTCATTGCAGTGATCAATTGTGGAAAACCTTCTCATGCAGCAAATGCTTACATTGAGGGGTCAACATTCACTTTTAGTAGTAAAGCAAGGTATCGTTGTTTCAAAGGCTATTGGTTGGAGAAAGATGTTTTTCACTTTGATGTTGCTTGTCTCGCAAACACATCATGGGACAATCCGCCACCCAAGTGCAAAGGTATGTACATTAGCATTCACTTTCCAATGGTGAGCAAGTTTGGCGAATTTTTAACAAAGCAAATCTTTAAAATAGCACTTGTCAATAAGAAAGTGATAGAGATTTTAATTTGAACCAGTTAAAATTGCAACATGTTTTTGTGCCCGCAAACATTTTTAAAGGTTGAAACAGTATTTAGTTTTTAACTTACTTGTAGAATTTACTAAAAGTTGGAACAAATGCATCGTTCAAGTGTTTGAACTATAATTGTTGCACTTTTTGTTCTGCTTCGAGAAAAAAATAAATTTAGTGTTTTATTTTCTAGTTGTGGATTGTATTGACCCAGCCACAGTGACAAGCCATGCCACGATTATTGGTGACAGTCGATCGTATTTGGACTTGGTCACTGTACATTGTGATGAGGGTTACTGGATCAAACCTGGAAAGACCCAAGCAACCATCAGATGTCTACATACTGGAAAATGGGACACAAGTTATGACAATTTCATGTGCAAAGGTTGGCACTCTTCTTTTGATAAGTGTTTCAAATCTAGTTAGGTTTGCTGGTTTTATTGTTTTTTTAAGTCTGATATCTTTATTTATTTGTTTGCCAAATGTTTCTGGCTTATAATTCTTTTGTGCCATTTGGTTTTGCTTTTAGTTTTCTATCTAAAACAATCAGACTGTTACAAATATAATTTAACTGTGTGAAATCTTGCCCTTAACATATAACATGGAATACTTCTGTTCAGTCTAATACAATAACTTCTATGCTTCAGCCCTTTATCAGTTTAAACACTATGCTAGATATTGAATGGGTTAAACCTGGATAAGAAATCTCAGCCTCTTCAAATCAAAACCTTATTCATATATGGTCAAGTTTAGAGTCAGATGCGCAGAAAAAGTTNAACATATAACATGGAATACTTCTGTTCAGTCTAATACAATAACTTCTATGCTTCAGCCCTTTATCAGTTTAAACACTATGCTAGATATTGAATGGGTTAAACCTGGATAAGAAATCTCAGCCTCTTCAAATCAAAACCTTATTCATATATGGTCAAGTTTAGAGTCAGATGCGCAGAAAAAGTTGTAAACTATTTTCGATGGGTCAGGGTCTCGTCGAAGTGTTTTCTTTGCGCTTTCTAGCCAAGCACGCGCAAACTAAATATAGAGAATGTGTTTTATATTAAGCAGCATAAAGTTGCATAACAGCCGGTCATTTACTAATTTAGCAGATTCTGCTCTATTATGTCAAATGCGTAAAAACCATTTGCTAATCAAAAATAGTGGTAACCTTACAAGCCACGAAATAACATAGATTTGGTAGGAATAAGAACAAGGGAAAGGAATGGAAAGCACTCTTGCTGTGAGCTGACAACTTTTGTAGCCAAGATTACAAAAGGGAAAATGGAAATGCAAAAAATGAAAGGCCTGCGAATTAGTGAACAATATTGACACTGACACTCCTGTTTTTTTTTCCACTGCAGATGTACTATGTCCTTCATTATTCTCAGTAGCCAATGCACATCACACATCAACAAATTACACAAAAGGAGAAATTGTGCAATACACTTGCGATGCAGGATATTTTGTTTCACGGGAACTTAACTACATGAGAGTTGCTTGTGGCAATGATGGCAAGTGGTATCCACAACCAAAGTTTATTAAATGTCTTCGTAAGTAATGTTTTATTGGTTAAGTTAATTTGTTTATTACTTAGGTGAATTTTTTAGTTTTAAAGTTTGATTTTAGCTATAATTTGTCATCTTAAACTGAATATGTTTTAGATCAAACATCCTTCGATTGCAACACTCCTGACCTGGTTGAAAACGCACAGATTTGGATCGAGAGTTACAGGTTCAATTCTGTTCTGAACATCACATGTGTAAATGGATTTAAGTTTGAGAATGAGAAAGTGGAGTTTGTTACTGCTCGCTGTGCACTGAACGGTTCATGGGTTCCTAGTTTTGCTTCAGTAAAGTGCGAAGGTAAGCTTCTGAGTTAGCACTCTATAACAAATGTAGCCATCAACATAACTATTGTGCATGTATGTATATACCTGGGCTTGGCAAACTTATTCAATGGAAGTGAAACTTACAGAAAAACACAAACACCACTGAATCACAAAATCAGTTTATATGGTAGTGTCAATTGAGATACAGTTAACAATGCAAGTGTAACATTGTTGAAAGGAAACAAACCTTAAATCTGAGGTAACAACGCTCCATCAGTTTGAGATGTTGCTTTTCAGCTAAAAAAGCCACAAAAACATCGCCACAGTTTGCCAACCCCTGGTGTATACTCATGTTTGCGTATTTCTAGTAGTTTCACTGACAATATTAAATTTGTTTTTTTTTGCCCACAGTTTTGTGTTGGGAAAGTTACCGCTTTAGGTGTTAGTGAAACCTGTGGGACAAAATTCTATAAATGTTTATTGTGTTTTTAAGATTAGCTGTTTAGTATTCTTGATGGATAAGTTGTGTTACCATCTGTTACATGTATGCAGACATACAAAAGAGCATATTTTTGCAGCTATCATCTGCCCAGAACCAGAGAAAATTCCTCACTCAAGTTTTGTGGGTTCAGACTATGCTTATAACTCCATTGTTCAAGTAAAATGTGACAAGCCTTACAGAATTTCTATTGGTTATAATGGGGTAAGTTTTTAAACACATTTGCTATGTTGAAGGGTTGAAAATTGTGGTGTAGCTAAATTTCTTTACTTTTAATAATAGAAATTTAGCTGGTTGTATGGTTTGTGACATAACAATATAGAAATATTTCATTTCCAGGTTCTGAGGAAAACACATGAAAAATGTACAACAATACAATGTAGTGCAGATAAAAGTTGGAAGCCAAATCCTATTGACATTCAGTGTTTAGGTATAGACTATGTTTCATCAAGATTTTTTTTCAGTGTACTTTTCAAGTTTTAAATTGTCATGTACAGAAAAGCCCAAATAGACAGTAAAACTGGGTTTTCAAAATCAAGGACTGAATCCTTGTAAAAAGCCTCGTTTTTATCCAAGTTCCAATCAGAGGCTTGATTTTTACTCCATAGTCAAACTAGTATAAAGGCTTTTCAACACTGCCATTGTCAACCTGTATTGCAGATGAAGGTTGTGGCCTGGTTGAAACCCCTGCTACTATGACCAATGCAAGTTCACTCCAACACACTGGCTTTGGGTCTCAAGTTACTTTCCAATGTCAGGATGGAAAACACATTGCAGAGGGAGTTCTAACAGCAAGTGTGCATTGCACTGAGTCTGGATTGTGGACACCAGATGTGAACACTTTGCACTGCAACAGTAAGTTTTGTTCTTTGTAAAAACTTGTGCCTGGTTTATGCACAAAAAAGAAGCTTATATACTGTAGTAATTCTGTTACTGCACTAAAACTAATTCGTAGGCCACACTCCATCTAAAACTTGCATCTCTCTGCGGGCTGCACAAATTCCATTCCCGTGGCACATTTGGCCTGCTGCCCGCAGGTTGTACACCCCTGTTCTAGACCTTCTTTTTGTAACGTTCCCAGAACAACTGAGTGATTCGAATTAGCCCTCCTTAACAGACTAATATCAAAACTATTTATCTTCTCGTCAATACCATTGTGACGATTGAGGTTGTTGCAATGACAACGGTTTGTCACCATTGGAGACAACAAAATTTGCTTTCTTGCGACCCAATCACATGTTTGTTCTCCAACACCCTCCTAATAACAGCAGACGCCCCCCCTCCCCCCCCCAGAGGCACTGGTGCTCTTGTTGAGGACCACTGGTTTAAACCATGCGTTATTGTACCTATGTAGAAACAACATGCTGACTCTTATCTTGTCCATCCACTGTCTTTTCACTTTTTTTCATTGATGCGTTCGAAGTTCCCCACTTTATTCCCCCATCTAATTGTGTCAATGATTTAGTGTAGAATCTGTGTTGCTTTTCTAGACATTACATGTGGTTTTCCGACTCTTCCTGCACATGGGACCTTAATTGGTTCCGATCTCAGTTATGGAAGCTCAGTTGTATTCCGATGTAATGAAGGATATCGAATGATTGTGGACGACAAGATTCTCACTGAGGTCGAACTTCAGTGTAACCAACTGGGATCATGGGACTCAATAGAACTACTTTCAGAATGCCAAAGTAAGTCGAGAAATAAAACTGCAGCAGTGTACTCTAAGCTGTGTTAGTAAAGTGCCTGATCTTTCAGGTCCATGGTTCTCAAACTGTGCAGGGTGCATCATTTTAATTTTTAAGGGTGTCACACAATAGTTTCATTTCGTAGCTGAACAGTTTTTAAATTGATAAATACAAGTTTGATAATAAGCGTCTTTGTTAATTTTTTGTCACTGGTGTGTTAAAAGTCCGACCAACTTTTTTAAAGTCTGTGCATCGAAGAAAGTTTGAGAAACCCCTAATCTAATTGTGAGCTGGTCCATTTTAACCTGTGTCTGGCTTTTGCACCAAAGGAAAGCTTATTGTAGCAAACCCTAGTGTTGTAACAGGTCTCAACAGTTAATTCGGTGGGTTCATTTACTTGTGTTCAAGCTATGTCTGAGTCTTCGTCATTCCTGACGCCATAAGTTTTGCAGTGATAAGATGCAGAAATTGAATGGCTTATATTTATAACTTTCTAAAAATAGTTTATGAACAAACTGACAAAGAATATCTGCTGTGGCATATTTTGTCTATTATGCAGTGATCAATTGGTTAAGAATTTTTGCTCACATCATAAAATTTCACTATTTTGAAGGTCAATGTAACTTCAGTCAAATCAAACCTTTTTTGAATAAGACTCACCACAAGTAGATTAGGGGTTTCTTTTTTCTGGAATGTTACTTAAATTTGACTTTAAAAAAGTAAAATGATGATTTAACACTGTGAGTTATTACAGCAACAGTAATTTTGCATTAATTTGTGCAGGGACAGTGTGTAGTGATCCTGGAAATATTTTAAATTCGATCAGGGAGCCAGAAAAGTTTTCCAATTTATTTCCAATCGGCTCAAGAGTTACCTACACATGTAGAGATGGTGAGTTGGAACAAGATTAGTAAGTTTTTAACATAATTTTATTCTTTTTTATGGAGGTGTTTGAATGTCTGAATATTGTGAGTTTAGTGTTATTAGCTCCTTATTTTTTAACATGTAATTCTGCAGTATATGTTTTTTTTAAACTAAATAACATTAGATTTTCCACACATGTAGTTTTTTCAAGTGCATGATTGTAATGCAAACAACATAAACTTAAACAGATAACTAGTTTATCCTTTCCTCAGGTTCCTGGTTCAACAAAGAACAGACCAGCAAGATAATCGAGTGTTACGCGGGGGGAAAGTGGATTCCTGGAAATTCAGCGGAACTCACTCCATGCAAAGGTCAGTTTTATAGAGATGGGTAAAGTTTGAGCTTTTCAAGAAATTTTTTGTCATATGGGTCTATTTTACAATAAATCTATACAAACAAGATGGGATTGGCTGTGTTACCCGCAAAATCTTAAAAATGTTCTTGTTAAGCTCCATTACCCCAAATCAGTTTTAATAGAATCATGGTATGCCCGGCCTGCAAGAGGTTTTATACAGAATCATAGTCTACCTTCCAAGCATTTCCAGTCAGTAAGGTGTGGGCAAGAAAAATCGAGCCTGCAATGGGATTTGAACCTACAACAGATGCCCATCCCGGCTGGATGGTGTTGCTTGCCGAAAGTCGAATCACAGTCACCGATGCCCGCTGCATACTTAACATGTCACTTTCGGTAGGGAACTCCCAAATCTGCATTTCACTCCCGGTTTAAAAAGGGTTAAACAAATTTAAAGTCATTAAAAAATCTTATATTTGTAACATTGCCTAACGACAGTTAGCACTAACGGAGATTTGATATTTGAGTAATCCGGTTGAATCTTTCCACCCATTTTGGACAAAAAAGAAAACTAACCAACAAACTGATTTCAGTATCAGTAGGACAGAACAACAGTATTTAAAAAAATCTTTTTAAAAAAAATAATTGGTAATCATACATAAAATTCCATGTAAATAGGCTTTCTTACACATACACCAATTTGTGTCCTGTGTTTAAAACAGTTTATATTCCAGGGATAACATGTTGGTTTCCACCTCACGTTCCCTACTCGATAAAACCAACTGACTGGAGTTCCAAAACAACATACAGAACTGGTGAATCAGTTGTCTACCAATGTCAGGAGGAAAGGAGATTCAGTGTCCAACCTAATACTGGGAATCATTATGCTGTGAAGTGTTTGGAAGATGGGACCTGGACAGAACTGCCTGACAACTTACATTGTGAACGTAAGATGTGTCATGGACGTAAACTGCTACCATTTTCCCAGCCACGATATATTTCTCATCTTTGAAGCAGTGATTACAACTGCCCTAGTCGCAAAAAGCTGATGTTGTGGATTCAAAAACAATCATGGGCTGACCTTACTTAGATTATTGTTTTGTATTTTAGATGTTTTTGTGCCTTAATAACAATATCGAGTATCCAGCAAAATTCTCTAAAAAGATGACTCTGATTATGACAGTTTTGGCTTATATTGTAATACACACTGCACAAGGAGATCTTCATTTCAAAACTTGTGCAACGAATTTGTTTTTAAGTATTGATGGTAATCTTGGATTTAAAAACACAATCTTTAATTTGTAAATTGGTCATACAAAACTTTGGAAAAAATCACAATATTCTGAACAGATATCAGTTGTGGCATTCCACCATCTATTCCTCATGCATCATTCCACATTCCTACCAATCTCATGGTCAACTCCAACGCAATATATACATGCGACGGTAGATATTCAATCACAACACCTGAAGGTAATGTTCAGTTTGGTTTCAACACACAATGCAAGATGAGTGGAGTGTGGACCCCAGATCCTCGTAGCTATGTTTGTAAAGGTGAGATCTTTTTGTTCAGTCATTTAGAGAGTCTGTCTTTTTTCTAGGGCTGAATGGGATCCCAATGGCAACCATCCACAGTAATAAAAAATATCAAATATGGTTCATTACAGGGTAGTTAATTGTCCAACTGTGTTAGTCCAAAATGTTAGTGTACTTCCTACACAAGGGTATAATGAGTATAACAAGACTTTGCAGCAAAAAAAGGTAACTGCTGCAGAAACAACAAGTAAAACATTTAGCAGCTTCACATTGTATGTAATTTTTAGGACCAGAAAAGGTAAAATCTTGCTGTTGAAGTAAATGGGGTTTATGGTGATGATTGATTGTTAGAATTTCAAATCACTGTGTGTTTTGTTGTTTTCTTCACCTGCTTTACTAAGTAAGCTCACCTTGATGTTCTCTTGTTTATTTCTACTATATAAATGCTTTTTTTCAAACAGTTGCTCAATGCAGTGAACCCCCATCCACAATAGAACATGGTATCATGCAGGGAGCGGACTTTTCTGCTGGCAGTTCCATTAAATTTACTTGTAATATTGGCTTCATAATGTCTGGACTGCCTGAAGTCAAAGGAAAGGTTTCTGTAGAAGTCGAATGTTTGAGAAGCGGAAGTTGGAATAAAAACTTCGTTGCATACAAATGTGACAGTAAGTTTGACTATATTATCACAAGGGAAAACTACCCCGAGAAAGACGACCTGAATGGGACATTAAAACATCAGTACACAAAAAATACTTTTTCAGAAAACCCTTCGTAAGATATGAAATGCCTGGTTGTAACAGTTTATACATGAAAACATTTTTAGTTGTGCATATTGATAGAGAAGTGGGTATTGACCTGTAGTCCATGGACCTTTAAGAAACAGATTGTTCAGGGGTCCAAAACACCTGTAACAAAATAATGGTTTTATATAACTTCATAATAAAGTTGCATTTGGAGTAGTTTGCTAACAGATAGGCTGGTAAATTTTAATGGGATTGATTATTAATATGAAACCCTTGTAGAGAAAATTTTAGAAAAAACTACGAAAAGGTCAGTTCCAGTAATAGACATTACAGCCAGACTAAAATTTCCAAAATAAACTTGAAACCATGCTTTTATAAAACATTTTTGTCTGTTTCAAATTGTGATGTACTTAAAAACTAACGTTTCCTGAGATGTTGTTGTTAAACTGTGTTTACTTTTCTGACATGTGGTTACCCTGAAGCACTTTTAGTTTCGTCTTGGTGTTACAAAGGCTTTAGTGATTTTACAGGGGTATAGTGATCAAAATTGTGTTTACAGTTCTATTTTGGGGCCATTAAAATCACTTTTTTTACTCTTGTTCAGGAATATCATGTGGAGAACCCCCTTCTGTGAGTCATGCTTCACTTTTATACAACGGTGTGACGTTTCAATCAATTGCAAGATACAAATGTGAGGATTCCCATTTCTTCGATCAGCATTCTACACCGATGAAGGTTAAGATGGAAAGTGTGTGTGGATCTGAAGCAAAGTGGCTGCCATCTATGAAAGGATACGCTTGCAAACGTGCGTTAATAACATGTAAAAGTGTAAATTTCATTTAATCTGTGAAGCGGACGGTTTCGAATAATTTCGGAATATGAATCATATTTTTGTGTTCCTATGATAAAATTGGCTTTATAAGTTATCGGATTTCAGAAATTATGTACGCAAGAAACGGACATAAGCAGATATTAAACACGTAGCTACTGGAGAACTTATGGTGAATACATTTACATTCAAACGTTTCCATAATCGCTGTTGTTATCATCAGTGCAAAATGATGAAAAGCTAGACATGACAAAAAAGACCGATGGGGGGTTAGAAACAGAAACCTTGCCAAAAAGTGGTAGTCTTAATTCTTGGGTATCAGCCCGAAAATCTTTTGTGCTAACATGGTGGTGTTCTTTAAAGTATGAAAAAAATTATTTGGTTTTAAAGCGTTTGACTGTGGAAGACCTGTTGAAGTGGAACATGCTACTCTGAAGTGGGAATCGTTTTTACTTGAATCTTCGGCTACTTATGAATGCGACACAGGTTTGAATCAAATAACAATCTTCCTTAACTTTAATTCAACGGTTAGTTTGCCAGTTCATTATTTTCCAACCAGCAAACTAGGTTTGATTCTTCTACTCCGGATTTTATCTTATCTCCTTTTTCCAATAAATTCAGAAATATTAAGTTCCGCAGTGTGGTTACGTGTGTAGCAGTTTGCACTGCGTAATCGTAAAAGGCGAATTTAGATTATCGGTCTGTTAAGTTGGAACGTTTATGATTTATTTTGGGTTTGACTGTTTGGTTTCACCTTGAGGAGTAAGTTCAACGTTGCTCAAGTATAAAGTTGAAGGAGAGACACCGAGACGGGATTCGAACTCAGCCTTGCTAGTGAAAGGTTAACCTGAGCCTGATGGTAACACCAAACTCGTACCGACAATTTTTTCACATTTGAACCCAGGTTATGTGACTGACCACGGCGAGGACGGCTACCCTTCAGATTCCAAACCACTTGCTACTTCGATTTTAATCAAATGTCAACAAACTCTTTCATGGGAACCAAAACCTCAAGACATCAGATGCGTTTNAATTTGCTCATTTTAAAATTAAGCCTTAATAACCTTGTTTTGACAGCCAGGATCTCCGCTACAACTTTGTACGAGCTTTCGTCTGATGGCGAGATCTTCAATCCACAAAGTCAGCTCGTCGTTCCTCAGGATTCAAGTTTTCTTCCTCCACAATCTCCTGGTGGAATCCAAGGGAGGATGACCGGCAAACCAGATCCTCCAGCGGATCTGCCACTGCCATCCTATTGTGAAAACGGCGAGGTGAAAACTATCTACTGATGCAACGTGTCCCCAACTATAAGCTGGAATTGACAGATGGTTGATGATTTAAGGGCTCTTACTAAGCTGGTTGCTTGGTGCTTACTCTAATAATCCCCACAGCTGTTGGTGTAACTGTAAAGTACACCGGTAATTGTCAAAGTTTGAGAAAATTTTGCCCGATATAAATAATTAAATTGCTACAGTGTGTCATTTTGTTTTGCCCAGCATCCTCAGTAGTCTACTTGACAGTCCTGATTAATAGGCAATTCTGTACTGTCCACTCATTGTTTGGCAAATTTGATCGCACACAAAACCTTAACATTTGGCAAAAAGTTTCTTGGACAGCGTTATAAACACGCTAATGCTGTAGGAGTATAATCCCTTGGCCCAATTTCTTAAAAATATAAATTCCTCTAGGCTCTCATCGTTCATCACCTCGGCCATTGGATCCACATCACTGAAGATGAAGTCACAACATCCCATGTTCCCAAACTCATCCTGGAGACAGCAGTCGAGTGTGGAGTGATGAAGATGTTTGATGGAGAGTACGACACTTATTGGATGCCTGAAGAAGTTGGTTTGTTTATAAATTTTGGTCCAGTTAATACAGCCAATGCTGTCAACGTTAATAAAGAAATAACAACATTTAAATGTTTGCATTGTTTCGTTTAAATCGTGCTAGTTCGTGCAAAGGTTGATGTTTATTCAAACCACTGCCCAAAGTTAAATATATCAGATTGTTCCATGTCAAATCAAAATGTTTACGGCTTCATTCAATGTTAAGATCGTGTCATATAGACCATGTTATTACATGTAGTCTCTTTAAGAAGATACTAACCATTACCCAGTACGTGTCTTAAACTGGCTTGTGTCATCTTATTGAGACTATTTAAAACCCCGAAATGTGTGGTCAGGTTGAAATACCAGTTCTTGGGAGGAAATTATTTGGAAAAACCCTGTCCAAAGTTAAGTTGTGTCTTGCAAATCAAATTCTCCCCCTCACACAGGCCCCTTATTCACCGGCTTACTATAAGACTTGGAAAGGTTGGATCGTTACCATCACATTGAAGAGAGCTCACATTGTGGGAAGTTTTAGGTTACATACCTCTAGGAATTTGGAAAATGATGTCAAGGTAAAATACACTAAAACTTTATTTTGGCGCGTGATGTTTGTCTCATTAAAAGCCTTAACCAAGCAAGGATTGTTTACATCAGTTACGTATGTGCACCAAGCAAGTAAACCGTCTTATCTTTAATAGAATAAAATTCAACAATTGTTTTGGTTGCTGTGGGTTGTTTATGTGAAAAAAATGTAAGAAACAAATATTGTGATAAAGTTTTATTAAACCTTTGCAGACATTTTATATCTACGCTTCAACCAACGGAATTTCTTGGAGAATTCTGGGACCTTTCCAGAGCATTTCTCTCTCAAAGAGAATTGAATTTTTCCATGACTTTGAACCCTTTGTCGCCAGGTTTGTTAATTTAAGTGATCTACTGATGGCTGACCATTAGTCCAGTTTGTTTGATTTAAACGCTTTTATAAATTATGTGCCAAGTGGTTTTTAATTACTTTGATCTTATCAAATTTAGTAATTTGTCTTTCGACCGGCCTTACCACCTCCAACCTATGTAGCTCAGTTGGTCAACCAGGCAAGGTTGGTTCGAATCCCACCGGAGACCGACATTTCTACGCCTTATTACACGCGTGCTCTTGATTCGTCTCAAACCGTTTGTAGATCTTGCCCACAATGATATTTAAGTACAATAAAACTGCATTAAACATGTCTATAGATTCTAATCCCGATTTTTTGTGTATCCCAGAGCAAGAAACCAGAGCCGCATTGCTTAAACCCCGTCGAAATTGATCTGTGTTTCAGGTACATCAAACTGAACATAACTTCGACAGCGATGATGCGCCCTCCAGTGGTGAACAGGTTCGGAGTTTTCGCTGCGAGCTTCGACTGCGTGAAACCTGTCACTTACACATCCGACCGGTTCGCAATCCCTGTATTTCTCTCCACGCTCGTCCTGTGTTTCTCGCTCCTTTTCATCCACGGAGTGAGGAAAGATCAGAAGGCGAGATGGAAGGTAGAGGCCGATGTTTTTGTAGTAAATGTTATAATGTTGTTAAGCAGGAAGCCTTGCCTAAGCGAAACAACCGTCATTTCTTTTGTCTTATTGAAGATTTTAAGTTAACCTGGGTTCGAACCCAAAACCTGTGCAACTTATCACTGCAGCGTTACATCATCACTGTTCCGTTTGCTCCCGAATCTCCGCTTCCGTCCACACACGTCTATGAACTTTCCATATCGACAGCTTGGAGGGATGATCACACTGATCTGCTCATCAAGATATACGGAAGTAAAGGATCGACTTCGATCATTTGGTTGCGACACGATTTAACTGGAATGCTGAGGTTTGTTTGAGATGATTACTTGTAGTGAGCCCGAGTTTGAGCTGCAGTGACGAAATTAGTTTTATCTTACGGATTTAGTAATGTTAGGGGGGGTTCTTTGTATGTATATACTTTAAAGACTAACTGAGGTAAACTTGGCAACTGTTGGGCTAAGTCAAGGATACCTTGAAAAACAGGTAAAAGGGGCAGTGCACAAGAAAAGGTTTAAAATCACTAGAGACTTAATTACTAAATCAAACTACGTTAGTGGTATTGACAATGAATCCAAAACCTTGCCTAGTTTTTCCTGCGTGAATGCCGATAAAATATATTTTTTTCGTCTGTTAATGGTGTGTTTTCTAATCACCTAGCTGTTCTGGAGGCGGTACAAGAAAAAATATTAGGAAATCTTGACCTAAAGCAACGTTAATTCGTTTTCAGACCCGGTTTCACGGACAGAGTCGCAGTTCAATCTCCTAACATCGGATTGCCGACAAGAATCGACGTCATCACTGTCTACAAGAAATATATGATTGACATCGATATGCCGGAATCTGTCAGCGGAAAACATGGTTTTGCGAACAAACTAAAGACCTTGTCCGGAAATCTGGTAAGTTTTCTGCCCTCGACCAGTCAAGAATTTTGGTCGTCGATGCCTGGGAGCGAGGAGTTGTTTTTCGGGAACACTGCTACCACTTTTCAAAAACCGAAGGGGAAACACTGGGCCGTGGCGGGGATTTCCCTTCGTCACGGGAGCACCAATGAGAAGTGGAAGGCCGAGGTTGGGGAAAAACGCGGCTTCGTGAGGCGAATACTCGGAAAACATGGAGTTGGATTTGAACATGGAGTGCCACAGTCGTTCTGCTTTACAAGTAGTTTTAAGCCGTGGCACGAATCGACAGCATCTGTTATATTCGACAATGTTTGCGTGGTGTGCAGGTTCATCTACAAGCAACACATCCTTGCTTTCCTCTTCTCCAACCGATCATCCTTCGTCGTTCGCAACTTCCTTGCTGTCGAAAAGCTGCTCATCGCCTTCGCCACAATCTCGCACTCTCTCCTCGTTCTCTCACTTATCCACGGCTTCACAGACTCCTCTCTCTACTTCGCCTCCAAACAAGCCCCGACGTCGACACTCTCCACCATACTACACCGATCCGGATCATACTCCACTGCCCACACGGTGGCGCTGACGACCTCGTGTGCGCTGTTGGTTTTTCTTCAGTTCCTCGTGCGAGTTTTGGCGGGAAAGTGGACGCGCAAGGTGGAGGATTGTGGGAGTTATTTCCAGGGTTTGAATCCGATTCGCTCAACAGCTGAAGCAATTATCGCAGCTGTGAAGAGCTTGTTTGGAAGTTTTGTTGATCGCTTGCCAGAGAAAGTGAAGCAATCTGTATCACAACTAGCTGGCGAACAAAGTAGGTCAAAAAGCGCTGACTTTGATGAACTTGAAGGCAGGAAACGGAAGCAAGATGTCGGTTTAATAAATTATTTAGAAGACGCGCTTCACAAGAAGATAATCGCTGCGGAGGAACAGTCAATAGTGGTAAGATTTACTATTTACTGCTAAAATTGCCTAAAGTCTGATAACAAATCAAAACAGATTACCGGATGTCAAGGTGTTCCGAAACCGTTTTTTCTTTAGATCTATTATCTTTTTTATCGACGTACGTGCTAAAATTATACTCCCCACCAAGGGTTTGTGGTGATTTTGCAATGCCACTGAGCCAGTGTAGCTTAGTTGATGGAGCAGGCCCGGATAGATTGCATTCCTGGGTTCGAATCCCACCTCAGACAAGATTTTTCTAGTCGACGTCCCCCTGAATGGAAATGCTTGAAAAATTTGAAAATTTAAATTTATTGTTTTGTTCGGTATCTACGTGGATTCATAAACATCTGCCGTAACCCCTGTTCACACTTTAAAGTGTCGTAACAGTTCTTAATGCTTCCAGGAGCAAGCGTCAAAGTTGTGCGATTTGACTTTACAAGCTTCGTCAACTCACCTCCTCCCAGTATCACCTCTGCGCCGAACCAATGACCATGACGTCACCGTTATGACGTCAATGAAAGAAACCGATCGCAAGCGAAAGCACGTGAAAAGTTTCAAGATAGGCCGGACAGACAATATAACGCCATCTAGCGGTTCCAGAAAGGAAGTTGGTTGTCATAACGACCCTGCCAGATTGGAGTGCGAGGCTGGATGTGCAGATTTGGAAGAGGAAGGAGGAAGAAGAGTCGAGATGTCGGAGTGTTTGGTCGTTCATAGTTCCACCTCACAGAGACATCTTGAATATGAAGGAGGTTACACGTTCTGTGTTCGGCATGACAACTTCGCGTCTGAAACGAACAGCAACCGTACACTGAGTTCACCGAGGGACAGTTCATTAAACCTTAATGATACGGCTGATAGCGAAGTGGAATATTGTGATAAAACCCTTTCGCCGCGTCG
>QXVZ01012732.1:0-13794 GCA_008931825.1 Phallusia fumigata | reverse complement strand
TATGCATCAAAACCTTGAAATACAGCCCCGCAAAAACACTTAAAATCTAAAACAAAACCTAAACTAGGAGTACGATAATATTTCATTTTTGGCGTGTTGTGTGTGGCGATATATAGATTTTCAAACACCACCCCTTGTCAGGTTGCATATTCTAAGGTTTTTAGCCTGAATGAAAAAAGGTATATGTAAAACTAACTGACGCTTTTGTCCATATTTTGGACTCGTGTTTTTGTCTTAAACGTATCAACAGTAAAGCACGACCAACTTACTGTTGACGAATACGGTGAATGTACAGGTAGCAACATTTCCAGACAAATCTTCTGCTCTGTACTCAAAGAAGGTGTTTCCAGGCGGTAGGTTGTACGGTGGTGGCTGGTGGCGCTGTAAGTAAACCCGAATGTAATGCGTCCGCAGGGCTATGAAGCTTGGCTGAATGGTCTGAGGCGCTCAACCCACATTCAGACATTAACGCAAAATCAAGGGTTCAAACCCCGTAAAAACAACATTAAAACGTGCGGGGAAAAATGCCTGCAGCGAACAAAACATTGCCTTGTGCTCTAATGCAGGGATTCTCAACAGCAGTTCTGACATCCTTCTTGTTGCTTTCATTAAACGACTGAGAAAATTAGTGACACTTTTACTGACGTGACAGCCGAAAATCAACAAAACTTGTCGGTCGGCTTACTTTTTTTGGTAAACTATACATTATATTTTCTCTCGCTCTTACCGATGTCAATTATCACGAATACAATGGTAACAGTTGGTTTTTATCATGAGAGGTCGCCATTGTGGAAAATAATCATTTTCCTGCGGCTCTTTACAACTTAAAGTTTCCAGTTTGGCTCTGACAAAAAAGGGGAGAATTACTGCACTAAAGATTTAAGAGACTGACGATGCCTACTCAAGTGAAATATATATCTCTTTTTTAACGAACAGCCATTGACTGATTTTGTGTTTGAAGCATAGCTTCNTAAAGTTTCCAGTTTGGCTCTGACAAAAAAGGGGAGAATTACTGCACTAAAGATTTAAGAGACTGACGATGCCTACTCAAGTGAAATATATATCTCTTTTTTAACGAACAGCCATTGACCGATTTTGTGTTTGAAGCATAGCTTCACTGTTATCATTTGAATCGAGATTACACAGTGATCGTCAATGTGCAGATGCCTACTTTTGGAGGGACAGATTCTGTGAGAACCATATTTAGTTATGCACTAAAGATTGTTGGTTCTAATCTCCCTCCAGTCTCTTGCACCTCCGAAAATGCAAAGTTGTAACACAATCGCAGCAAATGTTCCAGCAGAGCGACAACAGAACAGATGACAGGACCGTAGAAGGATTTAGACAATTATTTCTCATTTAAACACCGCCTTACCGGTGCCCTCAACTTCACCGATCCTGAATTGTCAGTGGCATTTGGAACGGTGTAGTTGAATTCGTATGTCGATTTACAAGGTTCCAGAAACACATGCTGTATGCTCGGCGGGCAGGTCGCGCCAAAGGTCGGTGGTTCTTGGTCTGTCAAAAAGATAGGCATTTTCGGGGTTAGTTCTCATTGGAATTACTAGGTAAACACTGACATTTCCCAAAATTTAACCGAAAACTGGGTTTTACATTTAAGCAAAGTTTTCTACTAAAACTAATGGACAAAAACATGCATGCAAATCGTTTATTATCGTAAAGCATATGGCAAGGAAAAAAGGACGTTCAAGTGTGTTTGGAAATCCTACAACGGCCGTTTTAATCCCTTTGTCTTCAGTAACAAATAATTATGGTGTTTGTAATCCCGATCTTCGATCAGGAAACAAAAAAATCGCTAAAAGCTTTCATTAATTTTGGTATTCTGTACGTCATCGTGTGATGTCACTTACCCTTTTCATACTGGCGTGCGCAGCTCCCATTCAAAGCTGTGTAGTGGTTTGCGCATGCGCAGGTGAATGAGTGGGTTGTCGGCAGGCAGATTTGCGGGCACCCTCCCCGGTTGTAACTGCACTTTGTTGCGCCTGTGAAAGAAAAAAATAAAGTACTACAAACCTGTCTGAGCACCTGTGCCACTCTATAAGTCGAGTTGTTGGATCAACGAGTTTATTTCGAGTCCTAGTTCTTGCGAGGTCAAGTACTTTTCTGACGATACCTCGATTCAAGTCATGTGACTTAATTCAATGACGGTCTAGTTCCTAAATCGAGTTGGTGCAACGTGACATAAATATTCATTGGCATATAGATTTCAATGTCGCGGTTATATCAATGAAGTAAAACCCCTGACAAATAATTACAACAAAAAACAAGCAAAGTTAACCACAAACAACCACAAGGAACTGCAAAAAAATCTAAAAGATCAGGTAATAGCAAAACGGCAACAGGCTACCGAAAACTATGTTTCATGACTGCAAACTACTGCAACTAACCACAAGGGGCCACAAAAAAACATTGATCACCATAATAAACGCAAACAGACTTACTAAGATTTTGTTTCTTCACAACTTCAACCCCGGTAAGGCTAAAAAACACATCGGGTCCAAATTTCGTCACAGCTCTGCTGGGGGAAACCCCGTTGATGACGTCCTCGGTGGAGAGTCGGTAAACGCTTGGGTGCAGCTGATCGGTGACGTACAAAGCCGAGCCGTGCAAAGCAATCCCAGTAAGTTGGTTGATTTTTCGACGAGGATGCTGTGAACAGATCGGTATCGTAACTTTACAGTTCGAAATACTTCAGTGTGACGTCACAAAACCCGTCTGTGTAACGTCATAAACTTTTGATCACATCAAAGCGGAACGCCTGGTTGATAACTTTGTATTTAGGGCAAAAGTGGTGAAAGCGGCGTTATAACCGATGAACTAGTACGCGTGACGTCACAGCGCTGTGATAAAATCGCTCCCACGTTAAAACTCCGTTCTATCTCATCCGGGATTTCCTGTAACATAGCTGGTAGGGGGTGTTGGATGCAAACTAGAGTAGATTGTATGCAAATTGATTGGAGCCCGCGGGAAAAATGCAACTTGATGCTTTTGTGACAACGAACCTTCGCTAATCCCACGCTGTACTTTCCTGTTTCTTGGGTTCTCAAGTTAAGCCATCGAATATTTCCTTGCAGAATTTCGGTCCAGTAAACCATGTTATCTGTGAAATGAATCCAACATTTTTAAACACAATTTAGGTATGTGTTGGTAAAGATGTGGCCATATAGGACCAATAGTCATGGTTGTTTCAATATACTTGCAAAACGGAAGGCATTAACTCAGTGTCAGCGAAAATTTGTCAGTTATGTCGAAATACAACGACGAGAAAATTTTGTCACATATTACTTCAAACGACCAACACAAGTAATTTGTTCAAATGTTTCCATAACATTGGCTATTTTGTTTTTTGCTTTCATGCTGATCAATGAGTTTTATTGCTGATAAAAATAAATTAGTTTTTGTCTTTTGAGGGGGAGCTTTTTCAAATCATCTAGCTGTTCAAGGGGCCGTGTAGGAAAAAAACAAGGAACACGGCCTCAACTTATCGTTGAGTTAATGCATCTTGGCAACAGGGGCTAGGATTCCAGTTATTCTTTATTGGCATACAATGCACAAAGCCCGTATACAGGAGAAAAGCCAACCCCGGAAATAAGGTTTGGTTCAAATTTCAATACGGTGTCAATTTTCTATTCTCTACAAGCATTCAGCAGCACAAAGAAAAGGGCCATAAATTTGCATCTTATTATGTAGGAAAAACGGACCCATTGGAGAAAATTGATTTATGGACTAGGGAAGGGTGGTCATTAATACAAAATCAATGTGGAAGCACCGACGTTGTATGAGTATGCTTATCGTATGTTAGCGGCAACTGGTACGGGATGGAAGCCAGACCTGGATCTTTACATGCAAACTTACAAAAAAGTCGTGTACAGCTGGACACCCGCCTCGGTGGTAACGTGATGAACTACGGTTGAGAGCACCAACCCACAAAAATGTATGTATTTCTTACTTGAAGCGTCAACAGCCAGCCCGTGCGGTTCTTCACTACGCTCTGATAATATTTTCCTTTCCGTTCCATCTAAGTTGGCCGATTCTATGCGGCCCACATTGCTCCCATCGACCGATTCACCGCCCCAGTCTGACCAGAAGATTTTCCTGCAAATATAAAAGGTGTTAAACGGTCTGTTTGTGCTGGACTTTCGCTGATCCCAAAGGTCAATTAAGTTGAACATGGTTATTTTGGAAACTGAAATATTTGTGTTATGATTTCAAGCATTAGGTCTTGCAAGTAGTTTAAGTGTTAACAACACCAGGCATATTTTTAACCTGGCGTTTTGCCTGTGTGTACGTCATTCCAAGAAATTGTGACGTAACAAAGGACGTTTTTTTAAACAGGGCCAAAAGGACTTTTACACTATACTCAGTCTCGATCAACCTGAGGTGAGTTGAGTTTATTTCGCTTGGTGAAGTAAATCATAGCGCCTTGCAATCAATTAGCTGCGCATCGTTGAAACGTAAATTAACCCTAGTTTGCAGACGGTTTCCGTTTCACTATACGACATGCAGTGTATACCTGTAGGATTATCGAATCAATGGCGAGATGTCATTTGCAGTTGAACATGATTTAGGCAAGCAAACAACATCATCCAAAATTGTTACTTTTGCACATTTATGCCAGCTTCAAGCAACAATAATATAAATTCTAGTTGTATATTTATAACAAAACTACAGTATCAATAGGAAGGTAGAAGGTATATAACTTGTGTGTAAAACGTTTTCTACATTTAGACAAACGCTGTTGTTATCATTGTCAAAACACAAAAAATGTTTTTTACGCAAGCAGTGGCTTGTATCCCCTGATGGGGACTATTTAGAACCGTGAATTGTGTATACCAAAACAGCAGTAAGTCATGAAATAAAGTTGGCATCAACCAGTCATTTTTTCACCAACAATTGGAAACGCCAAATTTTCGCCCATGACAACAAACCTGTACACAGCCGTTGCGCAAAACGATCCACGCAGCAGACTTAAGCCACTCAGTACACAAAAAAAACATTCTGTTGGCGAAGGCATCCCTATTCAAGCGGGGGGTCGTAATTCACCAACCGAGCTCTACATCCTTAAGCGCTCACATTGTTAACAGACCATAAACATCGAATCAAAAACCAAACTTACCCAAGCGAGTAGTCGACGTGCAACTCGAAGGTTTTGAAGATGTTGTTGAGGTGCAGGGCACGTGACATGTTAGCCAGATCAAGTGATGACACCATGATGGCATCAATCTTGGAGTCGGCGTAGTACAAGTTCCGGGAAACGGTGTCGATGGAAATGGCGTGGGCTGTAAACCAACAGGCAGGCGTTTGTTATGAAAAGGTTCCTGTATCACGAATTCGGTCCTGTGGATTTGTTTTTTGAATGGAATGTTCTAAACTAAAGGCTGTCGAAATTAGGGTAACAGCGGCAAGATTTTTAAAGATGCCATTTTTCCTCCTTGTAAGAATTTGATGGTTTTAATCATATCGGTTTTGAAGACATACAAATTGAGTGATTGTCAGGAAAGCGTTGCAAAACTTATATGCTAGTGAAAGAGCAACCGAACGTATCTTACAAAAACTTTAATTACTACAACAACAATCAAAAGTGAGATCACGCAGAATCTCACATACTTCAAATAAAGGGAACCAAACCAAAAAATTATATTACACTACGTGTCGAACACATGCTCGCATACGTTTTTGTAGTGCATTTCAAAACGCTTCGTGCATTAAAAGCTTTCGCCGGCAGCACTGCAGGAACCTGGGATATACGGTCAATGACTCTACTTCCACGCATCGTGTTGAACCTCATGCGAACGATTTGAATCAATCAAATCATATACCTGTCACGCCGTGCATGAATATCTCCTGGTTACTCCCATCTAGTCTCGCCCGCGAAATAGTTTCCTTTTCGGAGTCTGAGTAGTAGACCAGGCCAGCGACGTCATCGTAGGCGACGGAGAATATAACACCGGGGTTTTTGATCGGTATTGTTGAGACGGTGCTGGGGTTGTCCAGTTGAATCTGTTGGCCACACATAAGATGTTCGCCTTGCGGTTTGGAAAAGAGATTCGTCCAGTTGCAAAGGTAATGTTGAACACGTTTTAGCCGTGATCGGCAACCTTTTGAACGCAGCGTGCAAGTTTACAACTGATGTCAGAATCTTCGAGGCTTCGTGTGCCGTGTTAGTGACGTCACTGCTTTGGGTTTGCGTTACAGTAAATTCTGATTTACATCTTCTCTGTAGTTCGCTGCTGTAGTTGCACTGCACTTAACGTTAAAAACCGAAAAGATCCCTTATAACGTGGGTAAAAAAAGTACTTGAATGTGAACTTGCAAATCACTTCGGCGTGCCAACTGTGGCTTATGCTTTTGAATTCAGCTCCGTTTTATAGTTAACGAGAACAGAGGTGGCAGATCGTTTACCCCGTCACCGGTAAATCTCATTTATGTTTGCTGACAGTAACGTAACGCCTATAACACCACTGGTTCCAAAACTTAGTATCTTGGATAGACAACATCGTGATTGCTACAGTCATTAAATGCGATACTGACTTACAAGAACTGACCTATTGAATTAAGTAACTGTTTGCAAGATTGTTTAAGTGATATACGCAAAACCATAGTTCACAAGAAACAATTTCTGCATTTCATTACAACTTCTTCATTCCATTACATAAATAAGTGAAAAAAGTTGGCCGCGTACAACTTTGAAGACCTTCGCCAATCACAAGTAGTATACATACCATAGAACCACTGGTCTACACCAGGGCTTCCCAAACTTTTTGTTCAGCGACCCCATTTTGATTTCTAAAAGTTATCTGTGACCCAACGTTGACGGAAAAAAGCAGTTCGTAACATATCATTTGTTGATAGAGTATTACCAGAAAGAAAAATCAAATATTTATTATACATATGCAACACTTTGTGGAAAATTGATGTATTAGCGACCCATAAAATTCGTTGCGCGACCCCTAGTTTGGGAAGTTCTGGTTTACACAGTATTTTTGCAACTGTTTCTGTAACTTACTTGGAAGATTTTCTTGTGCGGCGAATCGTACACGAGCAAGAAGTTATCGGTCACGTGACCGTTCGTGCACGTCACGCCGTCACTTGCCAGCACGTAACCCACTGCGCATGCGCACTGGTGATTGGATCCGGCATTGGGAAGGCAGATTTGCGAACAGGTGTGATTGTGACACGGGTCTGAAGAACAGGAAAAGTTTAGTTCGAATATCGGCATTGGGTGAAATTTTAACTGCAAGATTCGATTCCAGAAGGCTTTTTTGGGGGGAAGTAATATGTTTCGCTGAGGAACGAATTAAAAAATTGGCGGAATAAAAAACATAACTGCCAGAGAGCTTGTGTGTGGTGAAATACATTTTAACGCCAACCTTTTAACTACCGCTGTTGTCATTATCAGTGCAATATGACAAACGCTTAATACCAAACGTTATATACACACGTATTGCAATGTATATATTATATATAAGCTCCCAGGCAGTTATGTTCGTTTTACATTTGGCTAATATAGTTCGTAGAATCAACGTTATCTTATCCCATTGTTTCTGTTTTTTCCCTCTGACCGATTAATATTTTTGGGTTCCGTCTGTTTAAAATGGTTTGTATTGCAAATATTTGAGTTGTATGTTCAAAGGCCTCTTTTGTTCACCAAAACCTATCGTGAGACACGTAAAAATTATTATGTAAATAACAAACTGAATCACGGCAGCAAGGCAAATAAGGCCACCGCTGACGACCTCCAAAAAAAAACACAAAGCCTATTAACAATGTACACATAGAACTTAACCTTTTTCTGATGACAATTAAATTTTTGTAGCAAATGCCCGGCGTGCATAAATTGAAAAAAACACGTTGTATAAATCCAGTTTAGGTATCTTATTGAAAACACATTCACATGTGCGTGGTGCGAACGGTTCGTGGCAATGTTATTGGTTGTAACAGACGTCACAGTTTCCGGCTTCGATAGATAGACAAGGGACTGCACGCCATAACCAAATACAAAACCGGTTTTTGTTAAGTACACTGCTATGGACCTATAGTTGTATTGCATGTGCAAGGATAAACCACCAGACGTTTACGTGATTGACGGTTTGTGGCATCCCGATGGCAAACCTTAGGTTGTTGCATTATTCTAGTTACGTAACAACAAACAACGGAATATAGCACATTTCTTGTGACTCGTCCAATTAAGTAACTGCTATCCTTCATGCCGGCAGTGGTTGGGGACTGACCCGCGTTATTATCGAAAACACTATCTGGCACGCCCCAGCAGTCATGCAAATCATTTAATATATTTTTATTTATTTGGAGTTGGGCGCTGAAAATTTGTACCTACATTATTGGAGCACACAAAATGTGAAAATGTCACATTTTTAGGTAAAACCCCCGGTTTTTGGTACAAAATAATAAAACGGTACAGATACTCAATGATTTGTTTGTTTGCTGGGGCGTGACGCTGTTTGTGCTAAGAACTCAGGTCGAGGACAACTGAGCAATGACCACCACATTCATCACAGGCAAATCGCAACTTACGTGAGTGGCTTTCTGGTATAGGTTGATTTTCCGGGCCGAACGCAATAATGGATCGTGGATCACTACTTCTCACTGGTTGGGTTCGTCTCACAACTTCTCTGGTCCGTTTGTCCACAACCGTTAGTCGTTTGTGTTGACGGTCAGTCAAATACAACAAGTTCTGGGTACAAACAAAGCAACCGCTTAACTGCGTTTCCGGCTTCCCACGTCAGCGGGTACGCGCCAGTCACAACGCTGCAATGTGTCACGTGATATGGCTATCACAACAAACACGGCTGTATTATGCGTGGAAGTAATAGCTTAAACACAACATGACGGTAATCGCGTTTTATGCATGCGTGACGTCACTGCTACATTAAGCGTAAAAGCATGTTACCTAAAAATACGATTTTGGAGGATAAATGAAAATTTTCCCGGCATGTTTTCAAGTAATTGAGCGAAATTTTCAAATATGTTCTAAACGGCCAATGTCCTGTCACCAGCTGCACTGATGAGACCCTACAGGTCGAAACAGTGTGCACTGTCTGCAGCTCACAAATTCATGTTGGCTTTTTGCTTTTATGTTCCATTCGATTTCCGAACAAAAACAGAGTAAGGGGCATCAGGGTGTGTATGACGCCACAAAAATACCGATTATTAAATCTATGGCGCAACGTCGTTTAGACGACTTATCCAAAGGTCACAACACTAAAATTGCCAAGTCATTGATGTGACTGCTGGGCAGGCGGATTTACGTAAATCCGAAACCACATAAGAGATTTGTTTCAGCCAGCAAAGGACATCACAATCACGCTTCCTGTTCAACACCAAATACTAACTGTGGTTGCGCCAGCGAAGAGACTGAAACAGTATTTAAACCCAGAGGCGTTTTACTGTTTTGGATTAAGAGCTTCGATAGGAGTTTTACTTTATTATTTGATGGATTACCTATTTGCGCTACAGTTCATGATGCTAAATAGGGAAAAACTGCCTATTTTGGGCGGTGCGCTAATATATCTTTTGAGTCATTCGCATAAGTGGTATTTCAGACAACACAATTATGAACAATACCACAGTGTGCTTACCAATAAACCCAACAAAAATATTTTCAATGTCTGTCGTAATTCCCTCACCTTGTATGAAGCTATGCCAAAGAACTTCGCGTTAACTTCGACATGGATCGTTGTGACGTTGTCAGGGTTGGCAGCAGAGCAACTTCGGATCCTTCCTGTAAGCGTCGTACGTTCCGTTTCACTCCAGTATAATCTGACAAATCCAAAATTTACAGTGAAAAATATTATCGGAAACTGATTTACCCGCTTTCAAGTTCAAAGATTGTCCTGGAATTTGGTTCTTGTATTTCTTTGACCTACGTTTTTTGTATTTTGTACAAAAAAAAATTGAACAAAAAAAATTGCTTCGTTAAAAAAGCATTAAAGATGTGTTTTGAAAGACCCATTGACCAGCAAGAATGACAGCACGGTGCGGGACGTGGTACGGTACGCAGCAAAATCATCAAAAGGTCCGGTACGTCTTTCGCTATGAGGTACGTACAGGCTATGAGCCACCCTTGTTGACCAGTCAAGTAACCAAGAAACGCATGTGGTTTAACAGATCTACCTTTTCTCGTTGGGGTCGAACTTAATGTCGTGTATGAGGGTGACGTTGAGGAAGGCGTGAAGAGTGACTTTATTTATTCCACTGATTTCACTTCGGAAAATCCGACATCCGTCCGATCGCACCTCACTCCAATACAACATCCTTTACACAAAGCAAGTTGGTTAAAACACATTAGGACGACGTTCGTATGTCAGCAAGAATTTGAAATCTAAAAAATCTGAAACGTAGCATGCCGTGCCACATCAGTGGCAAATAGGATGTTAGTTTATTATTGGTGATAATAAATATAGCGAGACGGTAGCCCCCCACCCCCTTCAAAAAAGGAGAAATGTTTAAGGTTCGCCAAAAGGGTAGGACACAAGTATTGGATCAAAAGTAGCCGTCCTGCAGCTACACCGTCGATTGAAAGTATATGTAATGTAGGTATTATTCCTTAGGAGAACGGAAGATGCGCAAAATCAGTAGCTTTTTTCTAAACCTGGTAATTGAAAACATTGAAAAGGAAGCACGAAACCAGAATATTCCATCTGAGGTGGGTTTTGCTGGTGGCTTAATGCTTGAAACTACATTAAAGTTAAAGCTGAAAATGTTGTTCTAAATCTACCACAAACGCCTTGAAAACTTTTAAGTCAACCTTCAAAACCCAAAAAGATTATGAAGCTGTTTTAATTGTTTGTTGGCTGTACCAAATCGCAAGAACATCCTGCTACAAAACCACGCACAACGAGGGTATATACAGAAATCCCCATATCTCTGATGCAACTCGTGATTATCACCTGCCAATAGCATCGACGGTGATTTTGGCCGGAACTGTGCTGTTGATTCTTTGCATCGGAAAATAGTACGTAAAGTTTGGTTCCGAAACTATAATCCAGTTTTTGTCGGTGTCGGTCCAGTAAAGATTACCAGTGAGCCAATCGACAGACATACCGTCTATTCCGTAACTCATTCGGCTCATGAGAATTTTGTGGCTCCGACTCTGGTAAATTTAACAAATTGTTACTGGTGGCATTTTTACAGAATCTAAGCTGTTAAGGTACACAAGATTAGGGTTGCCAACTCTGTTGAGCAACAATAAAGGACATAAAAACTTAAATTGATATATTATCACGTCTCGAAGACACAATTTTAATTAATATTTCGATGTGATAATGACATAAAACATTGGCACTACTATTACAAGTTTACTCACATACGGCTCGATTTTGTAAAGGGCTTCATCACTACCTATCTGTATATTACGCTAAATTTCTTTTGGTCGAGTCTCAGTTCAGAAATTTAAGCACAAGTCAAAACGATTTTAAAATAAAGGACAAATAATGGTTTTTAAAATCTCGATAAAGGACAAGGACAAACTTAGCTGAATCAAGGATTGTCCTTTGAAATAAAGGACGGTTGACAACCCTACACAAGACACGGACTAGCTTTACTAAGGATAGCAAATGCCATATAACCAGCATAGTGCGGAAGTGCGGATGTCACCACTCGTTATTATTATCAGTTCTCTGAACTACAGTGGTTTTGTTCTATGCTAGTTTGGTGTCCATTCTGTTCTTAATGTATTTTGATAAACCGCCATTCAGAACAAGCATAGTAGTTTTTTTTAAATAACAGATGTTGGCTTAAAGCAGTTTATCATCATGTCAAAGGTGAACTATCCACATACGCCACTCAGATCTAAAACAAAACTAATGTTGGTGTAAAAAAGCCTCTCCCAGCTAATTGCGTACAAACCTTGGTGTTGTAAACACCGATGTAGTTGAAGTTGTAGTTTGTGTAGTAGATCAAGTTCCGGCGATAGTCGAACGCCAGGGCCCAAAATTCGGACCAGAGATTACCGGAGACGATATTGCTAGTTGGACCCCCGATGGCGTCCTCCTCTTTCCCCATTTCAATCTTGGTAGATCTTATGACGCTTCGAGGAAACTACACAACAGTTTGGTGGTTATTGTAAAAGCGCATGAAAACAATCTAGAATAATGCCTTGGGGTAAAATTTTAAATTCTAGGGCGTATTTAGGGACACTGTTTGCTGCGGTGAGACAGCTACAAGGGTGGGTAACAAACTACAAAGATCGAAGGATTAAATTCACATAAAAGGACAAGCATACAACCTTATACTCGATGACGTTATATCACTATAAACTCGATTTTTTTACCAACAACCGCAAATATAATTTTAATTATATGTTGCATTTAACCCAATAAAGAAAAAACAAAACTTTTACAATTCCGAAAAAGACGGTTCTTTCCACCCAAACCAAAAAATGTTCAGGCGGTGGTGCAGGGGTGGTGGTTCCCATCGTAGTGACGACACTTGTTGACGTCATCGTCGCAGTGGAGGCTGATGACGTCATGAAGTTGGGGGTGGTAGCTTCTTTGGTTGTAGTTGCGCTCACAGAAGCTGCGGTTGCCGATTCCTTAGGTGTTGTAACCATTGGTGTTGATGTTTCTATGCTGGTGGTAGTGTCTGCCAATGTCCCGGTAACAGGTTCAGGCGATGTCACGGTTTCTGTTGTAAAACAGAATTGGTTGAATGTAAACGGTTATAGCAGGGATAGGCAATTAATTTTTCCATGGAGCCAGATGAGAAACAATAAATTTTGTGGAGGGCCGTACCGAAAAGCCTCACTCAATTCTCCATGATATTATTTGTATATCTTTACGAAAAGCAGCATTGTTTTGATAAACTGTTGCAAATATATCTTATGGCTAAGCAATAAAAGAGTGAGATTGCCTTGCTAAAATGGCGTTTATTTAATCAAATACATTTACTGTTTAATTTCGCCGTATGTGGTCCGGGGCCGTACAATGCAAAGCTCTGGTTATGGGTTTAAGTTCTGGAACGGTTTGGTTTGAGATCCAATGCAAATGCGCAAACGACAAAATCAATGTAAAACACAGACTTTTATTCCAATGATCTTGTGTCAAGAAAATGCGCGTCGAGCAATGGTTCTTAAAATTGGATCTACCCTCTCCTGGAGGTCTGTAAAGCGTTTTGAGGAGGTCCGTGAAATGTCTTATGTCTTACTCAATGTCGCTGACTACTGAAATATTTTGACGAACGTTTCCTGTGCAGCGTCGAATGTGACCTTCGTGGCACCACCGCACAATGCTGCTTTGTGACATCACAAGTATCAAGAGCGTGATTGTGGCACATACTAAGCAGTGCTGAATTGTAATCGAGAGCGCAGTTAGTTCGATTTAAGTTTTTTATCCGTTATTCTTCAATATTGAAGAGGGGCCTTGATGCAAAAAAGGTTGAGAACCACTGGTGTATGAGCAGACAGCGAGAAACGAACGGCTTTTCATGACTTTCGCTTTTTCGTGACGTTAGCGGCTTTGTTGCGCCATAATAGTGCGCGATATTGTACTGGAGATACGCGCTACGTGCTAAATTACGAAAAGGGTAAATTACCCTAACATGGTTAAATGGCCTCAAAAACATTAAAACAGCATGTACGTTTTAAACTGTTTATCACTGTGAAGCGCAAGAGGTCGAGAAAAAAAATTGATAAATTAAAAACGGTTGCAGACTGAAAAGTTTGAGAACCTGGTCTTTACGAGAAAAAACGTTTTTCGGAAACCATTTTATAAAGGGTGGAATGTTACAGTACGTACGCCTATAAGTTTGGCCACGTAC
>QXVZ01012726.1:0-17106 GCA_008931825.1 Phallusia fumigata | reverse complement strand
AGTGTAACCACTCCAAGTATTTCCCAAAGCGGGGTAAAATTTCGCAAACATAAAAAAGGTAGACCGATTTCGACTTCGTGTTGAGCGTTACAACTGTTCGAGTCCTCGACGCAACTCTAGCCAAGACAATTTCGCTACCCTGATATTTCAGAATAAAGCCAACATCGCGATTTTTCTGCACATCCAAACTGGTTGTCATTTATCACACTAAAGTGAAATGCTATTTTGATTGAATATGGAATGAAATTTATCTCTATTATTTTTGTAAACCAAGTCAGGATTAATAATCCTCCATGATGGTGGTGTTGATTTGGCAAATAACCAAAATAACGGGGCAAGATATTTAAACATGACCAACAACTATTTTTCTTGTCAATGTAGACTTGTAAACGGTATGGGACGCATCGCCCAAAAACAATAAACGAGTTTTTAATATTATTTGCGCTTTACCTTGACGGCTTTGTCGTAGGCACGTTTGACTTTCTTGCCGATCACATCGAACGGAACCATCTTTCTCCAGCATGTTTCGGTGGTACACGAACCCGATACACCATGGCACTTGCATGCTTGACCCACATTCGATTTTACAATCTAAAATAAAAACAAATTAAATGGAAGGAACAATACCGTATTATCTATAGTCTAATGTGTAAAAAAATTTTTAAAACAGATTTTTGCTTCTTAAATGCATGAAAACCCTAAATGAAACCATACAATTTTTCTTATTTATTTGCATTTTATTCTTGTGGTTTAAACTGCCACAGTTGGTGTTTCCAACAGTTTGAAATGTCACCGACCAAGATGTATCATGACAACGCGACCAACTACAACGTCTTTAAGTGTCACATTTTTGAATAAAAAACGTCGACTCAGTGGCAAGAATCCTTTGACCTCTAGCGTGCCAGGTCAGTGCCACCAAGGTCGAATCGTGCGACCTTGCCTGCGACCCTTAGATTTTTGTTTTATTACTTGGTGCATTGCTAAAATGCATTTCAGGTTACAATGTGTCCGTAGTTTTTGGTCGGTTGATGACTTTACCCTGTTAGTTATTTTTTATGTGCATCAAACAGACAAAGTTTTGACTAAATCCGTTACCGTTTTATTTTGACAGTAAAATATGTGAAAGCAGGACGAATTTAAACAATTTAGCTTTCGAATTGTCCCGCTGTTACTCTTTACTCAGTTACTCGCTCGTATCAAAACTGTTTATTGACTACTATACTATGACATTTCGGGTACAAAGCGTCCCACCTGAAAAAACTAAGTGAAGGGTTTGTCGTGACATGAAACGTTCAGCTTGTATTTTGGTGTCCAAGTTCAAATAAACTTCATTTCCATGGGCGTTTGTCCCACACGAAGTGAGCTTGATAAGCGTCTAATGACGTGCACCGGACGACCCACCACTAACCCCAAATCTCAAACTATGCGGCCAATGACGTTATGTCCCCGCTGCAACTTACTCACCACGGTAACCGAACGTCAGAAATTGGCCGCGAAGTCTTACGAGTGGATGCGAGGATTTGGTGGCTAAACAATTTCCAAATCCAACCTTTGCCTTGCCCAAATCCGCGTAATCACGGCTGTGTACAGTTGAGTGTCCTCCATTGTGCGAGTTTTTGCGACAAGACATAGGTAAAATTGCGCTGTCATTTAAGTGAATGGTCTTCCGAATGTCTGGAACGTGACTATGTCTGGCGCTTGTTTTGATGCGATTACGATTTTTAAAAATGTTGCCTTAAAAAGGATATGTTTTTTTGCTCAATTTGCGAAAGAAAGTCCACCTTGTGGAGAAACTGCGTACAAACATGTGCATCCAAAATTTTGGTGTATTATTTTCCTGTCATGAATTTTTATCTCTACATATTTGAAACGATAGCTTCCGCGCACGTCACTTGATGTTACGTGACCAACAAATATTGCGATCTTGTCTGGTCGATTGTCCGAAATATCGGCAACAGTGATTCTTGTCGCGTGTGCCACCACTTCTTACTGAATAAACAACATCGCAACACGCGGGATTGAGTGATTGCCCACTTACGGCGAAACTGGTTCCCTTAGAAATTTTCGTGTCACGAAAATGCTTCAGTCTCGAAAACGCGTTTGAAACTAGGTTTGTTTTGTGTTTGCGATTGTAGGGGTGCCCATAAATGGGCAGTTGAAGAGCTACTATGGGGTAATACTTCGTTTAAGATGCATTTTCCAACTTTTGTGGCATTAACTTATTGTTTATCTTTGTATATTCGTCGCTTAACAAATAGAATTTTGACTCACCCTTATTCCAACATCACTGTTGTGTTGATTCACTCTGGCTCGAACGTCTTTGCTTCTGTGGCGTGAGCGGAGAAATTTGCGCACGAACCTTGCGGCGTATCTGACGTTGTCTCCACATCTGAAATACATACACCGTGTAAGATTTAGGTGGAATAGCAATACCACTTCCACGCAGTAATGCTGAAGACTAGTAATTACGCAAAACGAAACCTAAGCCATGTACCTTTTCCGGAGCATAAATGAACGAAGCTGAACTTGCGTATATTGGAATGGCAGTACATAAAAACTCTTTGGATAAATACACAGACCCAAATTTGACAATAGACACCTTAAACATCCGTCATCTTACCCGCCCCACATCCACGCTTGGTCTTTAGGCAATCCAGGGTAATTCGCTTCACACGAGCATCTTGTGAGATAACCATTCGCACAAGCTCTTGCCACCGTGTGTGTTAAGCCCGCTGATGAGATGGAATACAAGAAGGCAGTCTCCTTCGTCCCTACAAGAAAAAATGAGTTGCTAGTAATCTGTTGTTTTTTTGTAAAATGATATTCGTAAGGATATTATAAGAACAAAAAACAACAACTGCGCTGATGATGACAACAGCAAATGCCGAAACGCTTGAAATACAGAGTATTCAGTGCATTTACATTTGCGGCAGTTATGTTTGCAATAAGAAGGACTTTGTTTTTAACTTTTGTTTGTCTCAACGTCAATCATGTTGTTACAGCAACGGTGCCACAAATGTTAAGTTTTTTGTTTACTCCTTGGAAATTTGTTGCCCTATCAACGGAAATATGCGTTTTCATGCACGCACCAGCATGGGCGCCGGTACCTAGGGGCAAGAGAGCGCACTTGCACCCTCCTGGAATCCTGAAGTGCACTTTATTAGTTATATATATCTTCTGACAAAATTTTTTTAAATGAAAAGTATCAATGTATTAAGATTTGCCCCCTCTTGGAAAATTTTCTGCCGCCGCCCTACGCACAAGTATCTTATTCATAAATTCAAAGACCAACTCAATAAATCCATTTCCTTGCACGATTACCGCTGTACGTGAAAGGAAATACCAAAAGAGTTAATTGAAAAATCGCCACTTAATAAGAACTAACAATGCGGCGGATGGCGCCGATTATTGACAGTGACGCGCCTGTTGCATTGTCTGGCCTCAAACCTTCTTTTCCGTCCCTTACAACTTGTCACTGCTGGGTTGTTTGACAACTCAAATCCTTCCTATATCCCCGGATGTCACATGGGCTGACTTGCGCCAACTTAGACCTAGTTTATGAGGCTTTTGATCTAACAGTTATCAATGCGGGTTTGATGTGAACAATGCCTTGGTTGGACCAATTCCGTCAACAATTGAATTTTATCGAAATACCAGGCTTTAAAAAATAACATCATTATGACAAAACGTGCATGTAACAATGAATAAACAACGAAGATAAAAGTTTGGTTTCGAAATATGCATTCTTTTAAATACGCACGGTGTCATGTGCATTATTTTCACCACAATGTCGCCGTTAAGAGATTTCCAAAGTTACGAATCTTTCGACTCATGCCAACACTGCATGTCACCAACGAGTCCAATAAGCACCAACTTCTATATGATGTATTGTTGAACGAGATATGTCTTAATGTGGTTGTGCATGTTTGGCCTAAGGTAAAGGGGGAGTACTTTATTTCCCCTTTCGTCACTTCAAGCGCGCCGCACTGCATCGCAACATAAGGTTCAAAGTCGTTTTAAGTTGTATGTTGTGGACTTTTTGTTTCTCTAAACTCGTGTAAAGAGCACCCTGTTCCTTCACCTGTTTGTGGCGCACCAAACACTGTTGTTGCGCGGTTTCTGCAAGCACTCAGTGGTTTGGCTGTTCGTTTGCTTATTTTGGCCACAAGTCGAATGGCCGAACAGCGGGTGGCCCAAACAGCGACATGCAAACGCACACAAAAGTGTGGCATGTGCGAAATGCTTGGGGCCCAACTGCTTTTGTCACCTCATTGTACGTAGGAATCAAGAATGCTTAAAAATCGGTTGCTAAGGTGATCGACCACCGTTCACGACTTGGTGTGTGCAAGAAAGCTGGTTTTTTGTCCTGGTTTGAATTTAATTGAACCCAAGGCCAAGAATGTTTTTAGTATTTGCCACATCAATTGGCCAGTTTGCCAGATGTGGAGACCTTAATTTTTCACAATTGCAATGTTGATTGCTGCGAAAATAAGTAAAGCACATTGCTTGCTATGTGCGCACAGCGCCATCTTGTGTGATTCGGCAGTTTAATTTTATGTTTCAAGTATATTTTACGGATATTAAAGCCGCGTGAGACCCACTCAGAAAAGTGAATCTTCGGCAAGATTTTCTCATTTAAATTTGTTTAACCAGTTTTTTAACGTTATATTCTAGGTTGTTTACACCCACTACTGACCTTACCACATTTACCAGTGTTCTTACAATACCTTCTGACATTTGGCCCTTGACATTACATTGGCAGCCCTTTCTCTTTTAACCCGAAGTCTCTTGATGGCGCAAATGCTGAACTGATATACGACTAATGGCCAATACCGGGTGGGAAGCGGTTGGACCGACGTCCCAACGAGTTCCTATGATTACGCGTGCCTCAAACTTTCATTGCCTTGTCGGAAGGAAGTTTTAAATATCAATTAAGGCGCTTGAAATAGATTAGCCCGCTGACAAACAGCTGTTTAACTGCACTTGAATATACGCAGTGCGGCGCCTGTAATAAGACGAAACTTTGGGCAGTGCTAAAACCCTTGAATCAGTCTTTTTTTTAAATTGTGTGTCATTTTGGACAATCTTTCCAAAACTCACACATGCAAGTTTAGCTGCCTTTTACAAAAATTTATAACCCACCTTTATCGAGCATCTTGATCCTCGAGCTCCCCAGCGAACAGTTCCACTTCTCGTATCTAAACTGGTATTGGCATTCCGCCGCGGCGATGTGGGTGGCTTCGCTTAGCACTTGGGGCATCCCTGGGTCTCTCCTGCACTTCTTAAGCTGGCTCGCAGTCAGGGCAAAGTTGTTGCACATCTTTCTGGCTGCCCGGCGGTCAATGTTCCTTGGTTCCACCAGTGGTGTAAAGTTTCCGAACTTCGACTTCATAAAAGCTGTATAGGACGCAAAAGTGTCCTCGTCAAGTCCAAGAAACGGTTCAGCGTACTGCATAAGCTTTGATGTGGAATTCGTTGAGGTCCTGTTCGCGGACGGCCTCGATTGGTCCGCTACGTACTGTCTGGCATCGTCATACTGTGCAACGCGCGACGGAATCTGTGCATTCGCGAACGACGTTGAAACGATGTAGGAATTTAAGTGAGCTTTATTCAAATCTCGTTTCTTTCCGCTTTCCCGCTCGCTTCTCACGCGCCCAAGGTCTTCGGTCATGAGCTTCACAATACGCCTCGAAACATCAGTGCCATTTTTCGATCGTCCCGTAGTTTGATGACGTCGTCGACTGTCCCACGTGGTCTGATGACGTCTGTTGATGGCCGCTTGCGTATCACGTGGTTGATGAGTGTGGGAAGTAACGGTTGACGGGGGATAGCGTCGTGAGGGTCGGTCCCAATCACCAGGTGAAACTCGTCTGGTTGGTGGGAATGTACTCGATTTCTGTGACTGGTATCGTCGGTAGGTTCGTCGGCTTCCGCTTGATGGCATCTAGAACATGTTTTAATCAACAAATTAGGGAGTTTTTTACCACGTTCATTATTAAACGTCGGGCTTCTGTTTTATTGACAAGAATTTTNCATTGGCAGCCCTTTCTCTTTTAACCCGAAGTCTCTTGATGGCGCAAATGCTGAACTGATATACGACTAATGGCCAATACCGGGTGGGAAGCGGTTGGACCGACGTCCCAACGAGTTCCTATGATTACGCGTGCCTCAAACTTTCATTGCCTTGTCGGAAGGAAGTTTTAAATATCAATTAAGGCGCTTGAAATAGATTAGCCCGCTGACAAACAGCTGTTTAACTGCACTTGAATATACGCAGTGCGGCGCCTGTAATAAGACGAAACTTTGGGCAGTGCTAAAACCCTTGAATCAGTCTTTTTTTTAAATTGTGTGTCATTTTGGACAATCTTTCCAAAACTCACACATGCAAGTTTAGCTGCCTTTTACAAAAATTTATAACCCACCTTTATCGAGCATCTTGATCCTCGAGCTCCCCAGCGAACAGTTCCACTTCTCGTATCTAAACTGGTATTGGCATTCCGCCGCGGCGATGTGGGTGGCTTCGCTTAGCACCTGGGGCATCCCTGGGTCTCTCCTGCACTTCTTAAGCTGGCTCGCAGTCAGGGCAAAGTTGTTGCACATCTTTCTGGCTGCCCGGCGGTCAATGTTCCTTGGTTCCACCAGTGGTGTGAAGTTTCCGAACTTCGACTTCATAAAAGCTGTATAGGACGCAAAAGTGTCCTCGTCAAGTCCAAGAAACGGTTCAGCGTACTGCATAAGCTTTGATGTGGAATTCGTTGAGGTCCTGTTCGCGGACGGCCTCGATTGGTCCGCTACGTACTGTCTGGCATCGTCATACTGTGCAACGCGCGACGGAATCTGTGCATTCGCGAACGACGTTGAAACGATGTAGGAATTTAAGTGAGCTTTATTCAAATCTCGTTTCTTTCCGCTTTCCCGCTCGCTTCTCACGCGCCCAAGGTCTTCGGTCATGAGCTTCACAATACGCCTCGAAACATCAGTGCCATTTTTCGATCGTCCCGTAGTTTGATGACGTCGTCGACTGTCCCACGTGGTCTGATGACGTCTGTTGATGGCCGCTTGCGTATCACGTGGTTGATGAGTGTGGGAAGTAACGGTTGACGGGGGATAGCGTCGTGAGGGTCGGTCCCAATCACCAGGTGAAACTCGTCTGGTTGGTGGGAATGTACTCGATTTCTGTGACTGGTATCGTCGGTAGGTTCGTCGGCTTCCGCTTGATGGCATCTAGAACATGTTTTAATCAACAAATTAGGGAGTTTTTTACCACGTTCATTATTAAACGTCGGGCTTCTGTTTTATTGACAAGAATTTTAACTTTTTTCTCGATTTGAATACCTTTGTGTGTTCAGTCCTGTATCCGTAGCCGTCAATTTGTGGATACCTTGCGGAAGCTTCTGTATGCAAAAAGCATTTTCCAACGTTAAAAAAATCAAAGTCATGAAATCACAGCACTTTTGCCAAAACAAACCTTGACTTTGGTCCTTTGGTATCGGACTGAGATTGACCGGTTTATAATCACGTGATGGTTCTGGTAAACCCGGATCCTCGGTATTTCCATCTAGGTTGGTGGCTGCTGCCAACGATGACGCTTGTATGTCCCACAGGTCACGAAGCTGACCCTTTCCCGTAAGTCTGTAACATTAAAGTCAAGTTAAATTGTAGGAACCGGATTTGGGTTTGGCATACATGTTATTGATTTTTTTTGTCAAACAAAAGTTTGATTTAAACGCAGCCTATTTATTGCCTGTTTGTTTCGAATTTCACTACCTTTAAAAGACTGCAATTATGTGTATGGTAAAATGGATTTTTAAAGGTCATCAAACTATGTAACAACTTGAAAGATGCGTATATGTATGTACGTGCATTCCTGGCATCTACATATAAAAGATAATAGAGTGCTTAAATTTGCGCAATTACAATGTCAGAAAGACATAGAAAGTCTTAAAAACGTAATTTTCACGACTGCAATGTGCCACTTAACAACATAACCAAGCTAAAGGAAATTCTTAACATACGAAGACGTCGGTTTGAAACTCTGCAACAATGTGTCTGTGTTTCCGTTGCGAACCGATCACCGTGCAGTCCGAAGACAATTGGCGAGCCTCGCTAAATAGGGACGTTCTCACAAAATGGCGACCAAAACGTCCNAAACAAAAGTTTGATTTAAACGCAGCCCATTTATTGCCTGTTTATTTCGAATTTCACTACCTTTAAAAAACCGCAATTATGTGTATAGTAAAATTATGGTTTGGTGAAAATAAGGGTCATCGAACTATGTAACAACTTGAAAGATGCGTATATGTATGTACGTACATTCCTGGCATCTACATAAAAAATATAATAGAGTGCTTAAACTTGCGCAATTACAATGTCAGAAAGACATAGAAAGTCTTAAAAACGTAATTTTCACGACTGCAATGTGCCACTTAACAACATAACCAAGCTAAAGGAAATTCTTAACATACGAAGACGTCGGTTTGAAACTCTGCAACAATGTGTCTGTGTTTCCGTTGCGAACCGATCACCGTGCAGTCCGAAGACAATTGGCGAGCCTCGCTAAATAGGGACGTTCTCACAAAATGGCGACCAAAACGTCCATGTTCCCACGACAGAGATGTTGACAACCAAACAACATCGACTCGCATTGCACCGCTGCAGGGAAATTTAATTTGACCAAACAAGGTCTTGATAATGGATGCCGCTGCGCTCCTGAACCACTTTCTATAGACTGACTAGTTTGGCGAAAGGGATTAGATTAGGGAGCTCGTTGACGTTTCAAAAGGGTTGGTGTGTTTTGATGGTGTCTGTTTTTTCTTTAATTTTCTTGGATCTTAGTTTAAATTACTAGTGATCTGTTTTTGTTATTTTGTTTCAGGTCTGCTTGAAGAATGGTGCGTTAGGTCGTGGTTGCTGTATGGGACTGGTAATATTTCACACAGTAATTTGCATGTAATGCGAATCTTGTAATTAACTTGCAGCGGTTTTACCAAGATATCAGTGTGGAAATTACTTATAAACCCCAGCCACATACACACATACACACACACACACTAACCTGCACAAGCATATTAATCATCTATCTACATTGAATAAAAAATATTACTTTTACTGGCGACGCTAGCAGTAGGGCAGGAAGGTTAGGAATTTTTTAATTTTGTATTACATAACTTTTGTCTCCGTGAATAAAGGCCAACGCGAAAGATATGAAGAAAAATAGTTTTCTATTGGAGCTCTTGACGCGGATGTTGCTCTTATTTCGCCGCGCAGCCGATTTTCCAGGCCAGTAGAGCGGCAAGCATTGCGACAAAGCGACCACGCATAATTAACATCTCGTGTAAGAAGAGAAAGTAGTGCAGGGCTGCTAATGGTCCGTACTAAGGAAGTTCCAACGCTCGCTTCTGCCCCCGTGGGTGGTTTCGACCCAGTAAGCTTGGTTTGTACCAAACAAAATAAGAACTAGTCCAAAATAGCTTTTCATAACGACTATGTTAGGATTTCTCCTTTTTTGAACTTTAGGTCAGTCTGTCTACTGGTCATTTTTGCCTGTCTGTTGGTCATGCGTATAGAATACAGTTGGCATTCAAATTCGATGTGTAATTCAATCTTGTAAAAAAACGTGCCGCATCCACCCACACCCCGTATGTGGTCATTGTGGGTCTGGTCTCAAACATACGGAGATTACTAAAAAAAAAACAGTAAAGAACGAGTGTGTTAATTTTTTCTTTTTTCCACGTTTAGTGTCTTACGCCACTTGTTGCCTGTCTTACCCCATTTATGACAAGCAAGAACAAAAACAATTCTTTACAACTCAAGTAATTTCCAAGTTTAAGAACACAGTGGCCTTTGCGTCAGGCAGATGGAATTCAGCCATCGAATAATAGAAAGGATCGAGGGCTATTTACAGCGTCATAGGTGATGGCTTTCTGTTAAGCTACCCCATTGTCCTACCGCCTCCCGTACCCTAATGGCCTCGAGTAAGGATAAACAGTGCAAGCGCCGCAAATGCACTTGTCCTTTGGCTGATACAGCACCTGCGGCCATTTCTGTCCCCTCATTGGGCCCAAGGTAACCAGAACCGACCGTAAATTGTCCCCAGTGGGTGGAAACTGATAACAGCACCAAAACACTGCCAGTTTCGCGTTACCTAATCGTTCCCTCGCAAAAGGCCGGGTGTGCATTGGCATGGAAAGCCGCATGGCTCACCATGGGGTTTGTAAAAGCTTATGTATGTCGTGGTCTGGGTGAGTTAAGAGCTCGTGGGCGTATATGAAATGTCTCGTTGTGGAGTATGTCCTTTGTCTGATACGTCATTTGACAATTATTGTTTCTCTTCACCAGAATTTGTCTTCTGTAACCAATGTCGATTGTGTAACTTTTTGTGAACTTTGCGATCCTCAAATTTTAGCGGAATGCAGCCAAAGACTGTATGTTGTCGTGCAGTTTGCTTTATTGTGACTAGATAAAATCCTCAGGATTTGGTGAATAATTGCAATGTTTTGTGTTGAAGTCCCGGTCACCAGCCCACACGAAACAATGCACACAAAAGGCCGAATCATATCCTGTCCTTGGGGTCGCCAAAGGCTGCTTTTGTGGTCAAAGTCCTCAACGACAACATCCACACTTTAATGCCACAATCCCCATTACAACTTACGGACTCTTCTCACGCTTGGAGTCAAGATTGTCGGATTTGTCTGTTTTCGAGTGAGTGGGCTGTCAAGTGCACCCAACCCCTCCTTCTCAGTCTGTTTATGGAACAAGGGATCGCTGATTTGCCAACCCTAACACTAAACCCTGTCGTGGGAACCCCACTGAGACGGATGATCAATTTCCGAGGTCAGAGCCAAGTGATTTATCAGTTGCCAGGATATGATTTATATCTGTAGGGGCGGAATGTTTACATGAAATATTGGGATGAGTAGGCAATGAAAATTCGTGCGGCAGCTCATAGAAAAGGATTTGTCATTTTATCCCTAAAGAGAGGAGTTTCACAGTACACAACCCCAAATGAACACATAATATTCACTTTGTTTATACATTTTTAACAATATAAGCTATACAGATGACCACCGAAAGCTATCGGTGTAATGTGAAAGGTTTATAGAATACACTCTTTATGTAGGAAGTTGTTAATCACAAACTTTGCGCATCTAACAAAGATGCACTTTATTTTGTGTGTGTTATTGCCAGTGCACTGGCTGTCTGTTTCGTAAAGTGCTTTGATACTATTTCCGTCTCCGTGGCACTCGAGGCCCATCTCGGTGCGGCTATAGGGAAAGAAGACCCAACAAAAGTGACCGATATACACTGAGGGCGTCATACCGACGCAATCATGCACTCAAGGGGGCCCTGAGCAGCGCGATATCAACCTGTGCAAATAAAAAGTGACGATACTTTCGAACGATTTTTCAGTATTTTCGTAGCGTTGATGATTTGTTCAGCAGCCTCGCGCAAAGTTCTCCAAAAACTAAGTTCGGAATCTACTTGTATCAAACCTCGTTTTAACTGCAGTGTGACTTAAAAAGTGCCTAATCAATCTTACCCAAGAAGTTTGTGTTCACATTATTTGGATGAAACACGGCTTTGACTTTAAATTACAACTTTGTTTAATTGGTCAAAACTTTATTCACATTTTTGCCGCAAGAGAATCCTGCGTTATAAACTTTACAAAAAAGTTCCAATTTGAAAAAAAGTTCCGATTTGAAAAAACGTGAGTTGTATAAATTTGTTTGGTTCGGAATTGGTAATTTATTTTAGTATGTTTGGTTTACTGGTTGGAAAACATTTTTAGTGGCCAAAGGGCTATGGTCCACATTATTGAACCAAAGGATATGTCGGTAAAGAACACCAAAGAAGGCTGTGGGATTTTGAAATTGATGCTACAGACATAATAAAACATGTTATCATACAATCTATAGTGCTTATAAAGCATTAAAATTGTACTTAAACAAGACAGCGATTTGTTTTCATCAGATAAACTGCGACCAAACGTATAACCCGCCGAATCCATTCACGATATCTCGCAGAAAACAAAGGGCGGAAAGTTTTGGCGCAGAACCCATTCACAAATTCGATCACCCCGCCACGGCGAGATGTAACGATTGTAAGACAACTTGTCAACACTGTAAACAAGCGATTAACAAAAGCTTAAACCGTGCTCGACAAACCGAACGTTATCTCAGAGCACTCGTTGAGGGGGGGCAGTAACACTGGTCCAGAATGTTGGGCAGTCGCTTCTCCGTCGTATTTCCCCCTTTAGCTATTCAGTCCTGCAGCTCCACAACATCGCCATAATGGCAGCGAATGTTTATGGGCAAGCAGTAACACGACTCGTGGCTATTCACGCGGGTTCCAATTGGTAAAGGAACGCTTAACCACCCCATCACGTCGCTGACATCAACACAACTTCGATTATGTGCGCTGGCTTAAGTTAAAAAGTGCCTTGCTCGAAAGGTAGACTCTCCTAGGTGTTTTTGTATAACGAGTGCGTTATAAAATGCCAGCAAGGCGCTGCAAGTACAATGGTGTTTGTATCTACACTCTGCGGACACCTGGCTTTGAGCCCGCATGCATAGCGAGCTGGGAACAGTGATTGTACGTGTTTACCCACCGTGTGGACCAGCAACATGCCTGTGTCTACTGTCACCCAAAACACCAACTTGCAGCAAACAGTTTACACAACACGGGGTCTAAAAGGCCCGACCCATCGGTGCGCCAACTTCAGTAGTGACCTCGGCATTACTAACATCACCGCAGTCTTGTGTAATTGCCAGTATCACGTCAGGGCAATGTTATGCGGCCGCCAAAATTGACTTTTTGCCCCATAGCTGGCGGCTGGCTATTGGTGCGCATATAACCATGTGGAGCGAATTTTCCTTGCTTGCTGATGCCCCGAGTTTACGCTCTGTTTCGCCAAATAATCGCATCTCCCTGTTTCCCATCCATTAAGTCTGGTTATACGTGCAAATATTTTATGTCTGAGCGATCTTTTTTCGCAAAACGTGAATAGCAAACACGGTTCGGTATGGAACATTTCGCAGTTTTTACGACGTGGTAGAGTTTTTTAAATAAATCAAGTTAGATAGCTGTACATTTTTAAACTAAGTGTTCATATTGTGCACAAGCGAATACTTCCACCTTTTGATCGTAACATCTTTCTTGTGCGTAAAATAATTACATACCAGTATTACAAATATAAAGTTCAAAAACAGAAAAAGCCGTAGCTTGCCTAAAACAAAAATTATTTAAAATTGAAAAGCAAAACTTACCCGAAATATCCATGACAAGAGACGAAAGTCGTCGCTAATTGAACAAATATGACTTGCATCACAGTTGTGATTAACATCTTGCCACAAACTTCTCCCAAATCAAAAAAATGATGTCCGATAATATTCCTCAATTCCAGAAAAGTTTTCCTTAATCTGAATAAGTAGCAAACTGGCGAAACAAAGTTGCTTCAAAGAGAGAGATCGATCCTGATACCTCCTGCTCGTCTGGTGTCTTCGACTGAATGATGCCGCTTTTTCTTCGTAAGCGCTCGGTTGTGAAGACGCGTGTTTATAGCTGAGTGCCTTGCGTTGCCTTCGCCAGGCTGCGTACCGTCATCACGTGATAAAAAAACGAGAGCGAGCAGAGAGACGATTTCAAACAATCTGATTCGGGATTGCTTCCGCCAAGTAAGCTTAAATGATCGAGTCAGGTTCTCACGCGGCCCCGACCGAAATAAAAGCGCGCACTGACTTGAGATTGGCACCGGGTGACGTCAGAGCACCGGATGACGTAAGCGGTAAATGCAAAGCGGCAGCAGATGCCTTAATCGACTTTTTTCCACGCTAATTGCGTTTTCGCAACCTGTGCCTGCAAAAATTAGATGCGTTAGGGTTTATGTGACTGTAACTAAAACAGCATCTACTATTGGTAATATTTCCATGAGATATACTTTGCGAATGGCTTTCTTAACTCGAATTTGCAGGCAATTGCAAAAAAGAATTTTTAAACGCATAAATTGAAATACGTAACTGTAGTCAAAAAAAATTTAAAGAAACGTGCAATCGGATTTCACTTCATCCACTTGTTTTACAATGTATCAGGTAAATTGAAAGATATGATTGCACCCAAAACACAAGAATAAAGTAAAAAAATGCTTTTTCAAAGATCTTTTTAGATTACACCTGTTCAGTAATTCACGTGACACTGACCTTTGCCATCTGGCAGTTTTGGTCAAAAACAATGTTGTTGTAAATACACGAAAACTCGGACAGGCGTGCAACGAAGTCAAATTCGCGTATGCAAGAAAATAACAAGCGACATTTCGTATCGGGCTACGACGCTAAGCAAACAGAACTAACTTCCCACGAATCGACCCTCCTTCCGGCGTTGTTATGGCAACATTCCACTTGGCCACGTTCACTAGCACCCCCCTAAACTACCCCTCGCCCCTCATGTACGAATGACGTCATATGTACATCAGTGCTGGTTTAAGGACCAAGTGCTGCCCACGTTTTTTACACCTATTCTGGTAAACCGCCTTAGGTGGCTTCCGCAACGAGCTACATGCTGTCTGTAAAAAACATTCAGATACAAACCTAGGCACATTTGGTTTCTCTCTTAACATCAGTTTTGACTTGCGAAGTCTTTCGTGTAAACATATCTACAGCCTTTGCAGTAGCACCCGACCTATTTCAGGGATTAAACTGGCTACCGAAATACAAATAAATCGTAGATATGTTATCTCGACACCACAAACAACAAGTTGCCAACAAAACAAACGTTTTCCCTCTAACCGTAAACTGTTTGCGCCATCGCGCTTTCGATTAATCGTGTTTTAATTTGAGGACAAATATATCTAGCTTTGCGTGAGCCGGGAAAAATATGATTCAACTTGTTTCTCATGCCGGGTGAGTGTTGCTAGGCGCCAATTCAATCCATGTGCCAATAAACGATCGTCGCTAAATTCCTCTTTAGTTTTTCATGTTTGCCTACATTCGAAACTGTTCAAAGTGTAACTAATGACGGGTTTAGTTATAACTGCAGTAGGTGCGACCATTATTGCAGTGGCAACGTTTGTTTTGGATTGGTAAATTAAACTGATTGTCAAGTTTGCATAAACTTCCCTTTCCTTGAAACGGATATACGTGTTTAGAAGGCGAAAAGCCGCAAAGAAATCGATACAAAATAATTGCCTGCCAGGAGCCGTTGCCCGAGCTTCTGGTATTTTTTGTTTAACTGCGCGTTTTCGTTCTTTTGTTTACCTTTTACAACGTTACGTTGAGTTTGCCTAAATCTGTGACTTAATGCATTGTAGAATTTTAATAAGTTTGCGCTTGGCTTGAGATGTCGTAAATTTTTTCCAAATCAAAAAAAAACGCCAAACTTTTCTTGACATTTAAATTCGCATTGCGCCATAATAAGTCAGTCAAAAACGTACTCCGAAAACTTTTCTTGCACTTTATCTTAGCCATTGTAGTTGGGGATATGCGGGCATTCACTCGTAAAACCCCTTACAATGCGACGCTTCCAATCTAAATCCCATCACCGAGCGCAAAAAATCCGTCCAACACTTGGGCGCAGGCCTATGGTGAAATAGTTTTCGTTCCCGTGGCAATAGTCATTATTAACTGGCACAACTGGTAAGCCTAGACCACTGAATACATCTCCAATTATGGACTATTAGTGAAATTGCGGGATTACTTGCTTTGTAGTGTCGGCGCTTCCCTGTGTGACGTAACATTAGCGCGTGCACGCTCTACAAAACATCGTCGTCACCTTATTGTGTAAACGTGCGTTGTCAAAACTATTTCATAGATAGAAAAGATTTCGTTTTCTGACGTTTAGATCAAAATAAACGGTTCTGTTTTGTATGATCTGGTTTGGAATTTTAAAAGTTGGTTTTCATTTACGATTTGTGTCACTATTTCAAAACTAAATAATGACAGTTCAGTAAATAATACGGAAATAATATTGCATTGTTGGTCCTGCTATGTCGCTCGCTGTCGCTACCAAGTGACAAGTAATTTACCAATGTAAGTAATCGCGTAAAGTTACCTGCAACAGAATCTTTGATGTAAAAAATACCACATAGTTTGTTTAAAACAAAAATATTTTTTCCACATTTTCAAATACAAACAAAATTTATATTTTTGTAATTTGAATGGTTTTATCCAATCTGAACAACCCCTGCTTCAAGGTTCTTGAAATAACCCATAGAAAAAACTTTTCTACAACTCCTCTGTTCTAAGTACAAAAACTACACTGCCTTTTTAGTAACTTTCCACAGTGCCTTTTCAAACGTATTTAAACGCTGTACGCCCAAACTTATATCTTATCTATCTGATGACCATCACGAATGGACAAGCAGCAAAACATAAACTTGTCGGATGCATTTTTTCCTCTCTCAAGTCTTCATATACCTGTGTGCTGACCCGCCGCGCTTCCATTGTGTTCGCAAAACGCACAGAGACGCCCTACCAAGCGGAAGCCGCGACGGACGATGCGCGTTTGATTCACATCGCATTTTAATCCCCTCGTATTTAATTAATATCACTCGATTAAGATTGTGTTGAGCGGCGGGACGGCACGTGCCCGTGGTTACGCTTTGGAGCAAGTTGGGTTCGTTTGTATTGCCACTAGTTCGTAAACCGAAAGTAGATGCCAATACTTTGTAAGAAATACCCATCACACTGGTATGTGCCAAGAACTGTTGTTGTCTACACGTTTAATGGTGTGACTGTAAAACTTTTTTATTTGTTGGTAGTATGTGCCATAGAGCTTGTATACAGTGAATACTTGCCATGCAAACTTTTCAACAAACTTTTCGCTGTTGTCCTTACGATGTATTCACTACATACAAGCTCATGTATGTTTTGATTAGATTATGCACCAGATAGTATGTATTGTATAACTGAGTACCGAAGAAGCAAACGGACTAAACAACTGTTTGTTAATTAATGTTTCGGTGGGGTTTATGTGATTATATGCTGTTTGTTAACATTCGGTTTGAACCACACTGCTATTGTAGGTTCTTTTGAATTTTGTTTTACCATAAATCGGAAATTCGAAAGCCCATGCCAAAATCATACCTGAAACTGCAGCACAGTACCTTGGTTACCA